>JAPYYA010001896.1:0-14628 GCA_028533165.1 Leontopithecus rosalia | reverse complement strand
CCCAAAACTGCCCCCAGATTGCGATCCTCCTCTCTCTGAGTCCACATGTTCTCATTGTTCAACACCTGCCTATGAGTGAGAACATGTGGTGTTTGGTTTTCTGTTCTCGCATCAGTTTGCTGAGAATGATGGTTTCCAGATTCATCCAAGTCCCTACAAAGGACATGAACTCATCAATTTTTATGGCTGTGTAGTATTCCATGGTATATATGTGCCACATTTTCTTTGTCCAGTCTATCATTGCTGGGCATTTGGGCTGATTCCAGGTCTTTGCTATTGTACACAGGGCCTCAATGAACATACATGTGCAAGTGTCTTTATAACAGAACAATTTTTTGGATATATACCCAGTAATGAGATTGCTGGGTCAAATGGTATTTCTATTTCTTGAGGAATCACCACACTGTCTTCCACAGTGGTTGAACTAATTTACACTCTCACCAACTGTATAAGAGTGTTCCTATTTCTCCACATCCTCTTCAGCATCTGTTGTCTCTAGATTTTTTAATGATTGCCATTGTAACTGGCATGGGGTGGTATCTCAATGTGGTTTTGATTGGCATTTCTCTAATGACCAGTGATGATGAGCATTTTTTCATATGTTTGTTGGCCTCATATATATCTTCTTTTGAGAAGTGTCTGTTCATATCCTTTGCCCAATTTTGAATGGGTTTGTTTGTTTTTTTCTTGTATATCTGTTTTAGTTCTTAGTAGATTCCAGATATTAGTCTTTTGTCAGATGGGTAGCTGGCAAAATTTTTTTTCCTTTCTGTTGGTTGCTGATTTGCTCTAATGATTGTTTCTTTTGCTGTACAGAAGCTCTGAAGTTTAATTAGGTTCCATTTGTCTATCTTGGCTTTTGTTGCCAATGCTTTTGGTGTTTTAGTCATGAAGTCCTTGCTTATGCCTATGTCCTGGATGGTTTTGCTTACATTTTCTTTTAGAGTTTTTATGGTGTTAGGTTTTATGTTTAAATCTTTAATCCATCTAGAGTTAATTTTAGTGTAAAGGTGACAAGGAGTCCAGTTTCTGCTTTCTGCCCATCACTAGCCAGCTTTCCCAACACCATTTATTAAACATAGAGTCCTTTCCCTATTGCTTGTTTTTGTCAAAGATCAGATGGTTGTAGATGTGTGGTGTGGCTTCTGAGGCCTCTGTTCTGTTCCATAGGTCTATGTCTCTGTTTTGGTACCATTACCATGCTGTTTTGATTATTGTAGCCTTGTAGTATAGTTTGAAGTCTGGCAGAGTGATGCCTCCAGCTTTGTTCTTTTTGCTCAGGATTGTCATGGCTATGTGGCTCTATTCTGGTTCCATATGAAGTTTAAAGTGGTATTTTCCAGTTCTGTGAAGAAGGTCATTGGTAGCTTGAGGGGGATAGCGTTGAATCTATAAATTACTGTGGGCAGTATGACCATTTTCATATATTGATTCTTCCTAACCATGAGCATGGAATGTTTCTCCATCTCTTTGTGTCCTCTCTTATTTCATTGAGCAATGTTTTGTAGTTCTCCTTGTAGAGGTCCTTTACATCATTTGTTAGTTGTATTCCTAGGTATTTCATTCTCTTTGCAGCAATTGTTAATGGCAGTTCATTCTTGATTTGGCTCTCTTTAAGTCTGTTATTGGTGTATAGGAATGCTTGTGATTTCTGCACATTGATTTTGAATCCTGAGACTTTGCTGAAGTTGCTTATCAGTTTGAGGAGATTTTGGGCTGAGACGATGGGGTCTTATAAATATACCATCATATTGTCTGCAAACAGAGACATTTTGACTTCCTCCTTTCCTAATTGAATACCCTTTATTTCTTTTTCTTGCCTGATTGCTCTGGCTAGAACTTCCAATAATATATTGAATAGGAGTGGTGAGAGAGGACATCCTTGTCTAGTGCCTGATTTCAAAGGGAATGCTTCCAGTTTTTGCCCAGTCAGTATGATATTGGCTATGTGTTTGTCATAAATAGCTTTTATTATTTTTTTGTACATTCTGTCAATACCTAGTTTATTGACAGTTTTTAGCATGAAGGGCTGTTGAATTTTGTCAAAAACCTTCTCTGCATCTATTGAGATAATCATGTGGCTTTTGTCTTTGGTTTTGTTTATGTGATAGATTACATTTAAGGACTTGGCGTATGTTGAACCAGCCTTGCATCCCTGGCATGAAACTTACTTGATTGTGATGAATAATATTTTTGATGTGCTGTTGCAATCGGTTTGCCAGTATTTTATTGAAGATTTTTTGCATCTATGTTCATCATGGATATTGGCCTGAAGTTTTCTTTTTAGTTGAGTCTCTGCCGGGTTTTGATATCAGGATGATGTTGGTCTCATGAGTTAGGGAGGATTCCCTCTTTTTGTATTGTTTGGTATAGTTTCAGAAGGAATGGGACCAGCTACTCTTTGTACTTCTGGTAGAATTTGGCTGCGAACCCATCTGGACCTGGGCTCTTTTTGGGTGGTAGGTTATTGATTGCTGCCTCAACTTCAGTCCTTTTTATTGGTCTATTCTGGGTTTTGACTTCTTCCTGGTTTAGTATTGGGAGACTGCAAGTGTCCAGGAATTTATCCATTTCTTTCAGATTTACTGGTTTTTGTGCATAGATTTGTTTGTGGTAATCTCTGTTGGTAGTTTGTATTTCTGTGGAATCAGTGGTGATATTCCCTTTATCATTTTTTATTGCATCTATTTGATTCTTCTCTCTTTTCTTTTTTATTAGTCTGGCCAGCAGTCTGTCTATTTTGTTGATCTTTTAAAAAAAACCAGCTCCTGGATTTATTGATTTTTTGAAGGGTTTTTTTTTGTGTCTCGATCACCTTCAGTTCTGCTCTGATCTTAGTTATTTCCTGTCTTCTGCTAGCTTTTGAGTTTTTTTTAATCCTGCTCCTGTGGCTCTTTCAATTTTGATTATACGGTGTCAATTTTAGATCTTTCCTTGTTTCTCATGTGGGCATTTATTGCTATAACTTTCCCTCTTGACACTGCTTTAAAGGTGTCCCAGAGATTCTGGTAAGTTATGTCTTCATTCTTATGGTTTCAAAGTACATCTTTATTTCTGCCTTCATTTCATTGTTTTTCCAGTCTACACTCAGAAGCAAGTTTTTCAGTGTCCAAGTGGTTGTGTGGATTTGAGTGAGTTTCTTAATTCTGAGTTCTTATCTGATTATGCTGTGGTCTGATAGACTGCTTGTTATGGTTTCTGTTCTTTTGCATTTGCTGAGGAGTGATTTGCTTCCAGTTATGTGGTCAATTTTAGAGTAAGTGTGATGTGGTACTGAAAAGAATGCATATTCTGTGGATTTGGGGTGGGGCATTCTGTATATGTCTGTTAGGTCTGCTTGGTCCAGCTCTGCATGCAAGTCCTGGATGTCCCTGTTAATTTTCTGTCTTGTTGATCTAATATTGACAATGGAGTGTTGAAGTCTCCCACTATTATCATGTGGGAGTCTAAATCTCCTTTTAGGTCATTAAGAATTTGCTTTATGTATGTGGGTGCTCCTGTGTTGGGGGGTGTATATATTTAGGATAGTTAGGTCTTCTTGTCGGATTGATCCTTTTACCATTATGTGATGCCCTTTTTTGTCTCTTTTGATTTTTGTTGGTTTGAGGTCCATTTTATCAGTGACTAGGATTGCAACCCCTGCTTTTTTTTGTTCTCCATTTGCTTGGTAAATCTTCTTCCATCTCTTTATTTTGAGTCTCTTGTGTCTTTGTATGTGAGATGGGTTTCTTGAATACAGCACAGCGATGGATCTTGACTTTTTATCCAGTTTGCTAGTCTGTGTCTTTTTATTGGGGCATTTAGGCCATTTACATTCAATGTTAATATTGTTGTGTATGAATTTGATTCTGCCACTTTGTTACTGCCTGGTTTTCTTACATGGTAGTTGACTCAGTTTCTTCATTGCATTTTTGGTCTTTGCCATTTGGTGTGCTTTTGCAGTGGCTGGTACTTGTTCCTTTCTGTGTTTAGTGTTTCTTTCAGGAGCTCTTGTAAGGCATGTCTGGTGGTGAAAAAATCTCTCAGTAATTGCTTTTCCTTAAAGGATTTTATTTCTCCTTCACTTATGAAGTTTAGTTTTGCTGGATATGAGATTCTGGGTTGAAAGTTCTTTTCTTTAAGGAATTTGAATATTGGCCCACACTCTCTTCTGGCTTGTAGGGTTTCTGCTGGGAGATCCGCTGTGAGTCTGACTGGCTTCCCTTTGTGGGTAACCTGATCTTTCTTTCTGGCTGCCCTTAGCATTTTTTCCTTCATTTCAACCCTGGTGAATCTGACAATTATGTGCCTTGTGGTTGCTCTTCTTGAGGAATATTTTTGTGGAGTTCTCTGTAGTTCCTGGATTTGAATGTTAGACTGCCTTACTAGGCTGGGGAAGTTCTCCTGGATAATATCCTGAACAGTGTTTTCCAGATTGGAGTCATTCTCTCCATCACATTCAGGTACACCTGTCAAATGTAGATTAGGTCTTTTCACATAATCCCATATTTATTGGAGGCTTTGTTCATTTTTTTTCACTCTTTTTTCTCTTGTGTTACCTTCACTTTTTATTTTATTGAGTTGGTCTTCAATCTCTGATATCCTTTCTTCTGCTTGATCAATTCGGCTATTAAAACTTGTTTTTGCTTCACATAGTTCTCGTGCTGTGTTTTTCGACTCCATCAAGTCATTTATGTTCTTCTCTAAGCTGGTTATTCTAACCTTTTTTCGAGGTTTTTAGTTTCCTTGCATTGGGTTAGAATGTCTTCCTTTAGCTCAGGAAAGCTTGCCATTACCCACCATCTGAAGCCTGTTTCTGTCAACTTGTCACCCTCTCTCTTGGTCATATTGTGTTCCTGTTTTGATGAGGAGTTGTGATCCCTTGAAGGAGAAGAGGAATACTGGTCTTTGATGGTTTCATCTTTTTTTTGCACTGTTTTTTCCCTATCTTTGTGGATTTACATGGCTCTGATCTCAGGGAGCTGCTTGATGAGGTCGTTTGTCTGCCTGTGGAGGTGCTACTGGGTTTCCAGGGACTCCTTAGGTTGCTAGGTAGGCTTCCTGTGTCTTTTTTGTTTATACTGGGAGGTTAGGCCCACCTCCTCTGTTGACCTGAGGTGCTGCTGGGTGGTCAGGAACACCTTCCCGTTCCTGTGTTTTTGTTAAAACATGAAGCCTAGTCCCACCTCTTTAATGGTGGGTTCCACCTTTCCTCCATGGAGCTGGATCATTCAGGGTTCAGCTCAGACTGAGGCACTGGCTACATAACCAGTTAGTGCTTCAGCGCTCTGGGGTTTGTCAGGGAGGGTAGGGACCCGCCATGCCACACAGTCTATCTCCCCGCTTTCAGCTCCCTCTCTCTCAGGGCAGGGGGAGGGGTCAATAGCTAGGTTCACAGGCTTATGGGCTTATGCTTTTGCTCAGATCTGTGTGACAATCTGGGACACCATCCTGGATAATTATTCAACTGTGTACTTGTAATTCCCGGTGCTTGACTGGCAAAGATCCCCTGTTCTGTGGATTGCTGAGGCTTTGGGGGAAGCACTGTATCTGGACTGGGGTGCCAGAGGGGGAGCCTCTGACTCACTCTTCAGATGTACTTTCTGGGTAAGACAGCACCCCTCCTCGCCTTGGTCTGCTCTGTCTGGGCTTTGCTCAGTGTCCTACCAGACCTGTTGAAATGCACCTGGTACCTTGGTTGGAGCTAGGAGATCTCTGGATTTCTGCATCTCTCTCCCTGGGTGTTGTGCACTGGAGTTGTGTCTATTCGGCCATCTTGTTTCCTCCCCAAGAAGCATGTATTTTTCATGCTTGTGTGTGGTGTGTGTAATAGCGGTTAGGGAGATGGGTGATAGGTAATCGTTGCAGAACCAGGAATTTTGTTATTTTAGGATTTGAGGAATCCTAATTGACATATTAAGGAGACAGTCCAGAGTGCAGAGGTGAATTAAGGCCTGAGATATACATTTGGATGTCATCGTAATATTGATGGGATTTAAAAACTACAGAAAGTAGGAGTGAGGACTGAAGCCCCAGGTCTACCTCAATGTTAAGAATTTCAGCAAAAGTATTGGAGAGTGAGAAGAAACAGAGTGATGGAGGAGGGAAATCGTGAGTGTTTATGTCATGAGTGCAAAAAGAAGAAAGCATTTTTTCTTATGTTTTGTTTTGTTTTTACATGATCCTGAAGGTCAGATATCAGAAGAAAGTGTTTTCAGAAAGAGGGAGGGAACATTAGTGTCCTGTGGAGCAATATGGTGCTGGACATACCACCTTCTTGTGTCAGGTATCTCACCCTAAAGATGACTCTTTCTTTTCTGTGTCATTTATCTTCTCTTCTGTATTCGATCCTTCTAATAACCATTTAAATACACTCAAATCCTTTCTTTCTTAAGAAACAATCCAAACTCAAACAAAAAAACCCCACAAACTTCTCCCCAAACTCCAGATCCAGCTATTTCTCCCATCATCAACAGCTTCTTCTTGTCTAAGAGCAGTCTAGCCTCTGTTTCTAGTTCCTCATTATCCACTCACTAATCCACAATTTAAGTTGTGATTTTTTTGGTAACAAGTTACCGAATCCCCATATACAAGTGACTTAAAAAGTGAGGATTTATTTTTCTATGTAAGAAGAAGGCTGCATGTGGGAAGTTTCAGGGTTTTTTAATTCGACAATTCAGGGATGCTGGTGCTCCACAGTCCCCTTGACTTTTCTCTTATGGTTGCAAGGCAGCTGCAGCAGTTCTTAGTATTATGTCTGCACTTAGTGGATGTTTATTTTTCACTATTTCAGATTCATTAAGGAAGAAAAACCCTTTGAGAAGACACTAGCAGATGCTACTAAGGTTCCATTGGCTAATACTGGAACCTGTGCTTCACCCATTCTCTAGATGCAGGGAGCCTGATAGAGCAAAGATCTAGCATCTTTAGCTTCAGTGGTGGGAGACACTCTGTCAACAAGAAAGAAGAGTGTATTTTATTTTTAACACTCAGATAATAGCCCTGCTCTTCCTCTACACTAAATTACATGATTTTACAGCAGTAATGGGTTTTGTTGTTCATCATTTCCTTGTAAATGCTCAGCTCATTGCTCAACTCAGTTAGTTAAAATACATTTATTTAATGAATGCACAAATAAATTTCAATGCATTTTTAAAAAACATTAGCTAACAATAATTCTAATTTCCTCTTTCCACTTTGTTAGGGATTAAACAAATCCCCAAGTTTTTTCAGATGCATGCATGTGTGCATGCACCTACACATGTGAATTTAATTGCAAATATGCTTGGAAAGAATGACTGACAACTTTCTTTCAGCTAATGCATAAACTAAGTGACATTTGTTTGGTTAATCAGAGGCTATATCTGGTAATTTTCTAGTTCTTGAGTTTGTTATGGTAAGCAGAGATTGACAAATAGTTGGCTTCTAGGTCAGTGAGATGTTGTTTTATTGTAGAAAACAAGCTCATGAGAAACCATGGCAGTTTTTTCTGTGTTCACATTTTAAAATAATATCTGATATAATATGAAGGAAATTAATATCTAGTTGAACTTAAAGATGCAAAATAAAACCACAGCCATCCATATATTTATAATTTTATGCTATATTGATAAGCCATACACAGACCTTATAATATGTTTGAATGATAGGCAAGTCCTAAATAATTTGCAGTTAAACACTATAATAGCATATTTTTGTGTATCAAATATGTATTTTAAAAAAGAAATTATGATCAGGAGCATTATTTGTAAAGCTGTTATCAGGGGTTAGGAATTTTTCAGCTTTTATTTAAAGCAAAAATATTATGAAAAGTAATCATTTTTATGGCATATGTGAATAAAAATTGTCAACACAGAATTATTTTTGTTTGCTATGGGAATTCTTAGATACAATAAACAAAAATTTAAAAAAATCAATACGTATTAATTAACATATTAATTAACACGTATTTGGAGAGCTACTAAGGTCGGCCTGCCACTGTGGCAATAAGAGTTGGTTGAAAATTTCAGAGTTGTAATATGTATTTTTATAAAATCATACAGGAATTTTTATGTATGCTGTAATTACCCTTTGGCCTCATAATAGTGTATTGTCGGTATTTATGAAATGCTTCTAAGATGGCTAGGTCAAGAAATAATATTAAATTAAAAGAGGTAACATGGTTCATAACTAGTAGTACCCACATGACCCTCAGAAAATGGTAAGCCTACAGGAAGCTTACAGCTTGGTTGAGGAGAGCAGACAAATATACAAAATAATAAAAAGCTGGGATAGTAAGAAGAAACTGTTATTCTCTGTTCTTTTTTTGAAACTTGGCATCCCTCCTTCCCATTAATAGTTCAACCAGCTAAGATTGAACTATTAAAATATTGGTTGTTATGCAAATACTATGACAGAGCTCAAGAACCGAAGGCACGGTTTTTGTTTGTGTTTTTATCTTTTCTGGGAACAAGTAGAAATAGAAGTACCAGTCATTAGAAGCTGCAGCTAACGGTTTGGATTCTTTGCAGTTATAATGTTGGCTAAAAGTTAGATACAGTCTATATTCAAGAATTTCTATTTTCTTTGCCCAGAAAGAAGTTGGGTCTACAAATGGTAAAGAAATTGTAGTTTGTTTATAATCCATGTTTTTGATGTCTACATGGAAATAAAAGAGAGATTTTCCAGGATAAAGCATGGGATATAAGCACTGAACCTAGTGTCCCAACCTCAGTTGACTTTGATGTCCTCACATTGTGAAGTGCTGCCTAGGAAATCTCTCTCTCCACACCAAAAGCACAGGCCTTTCCACTCAGCAATCTTGCATGGGTGGGTTTAACAGGACTTAGACTGTTTTCTTGATTACATCTGGACAGTATCTCATACAAGGATGAATCAGAGAGAAAGACAGTAGTATGAAGAAACAGTAGTAGACGCTAGAAATTATTAAGCACAAGGGAGGTCTATTATAAGGAAGTCAGATACATCTTGTTGTCAAATCCAAACAATTAACAACATATGAGCCTTGATGTCAGGAAATCAATCAAAGAGACTGAACTGTTTATGCATGGCTGAAACCCTTGATTCTGAATCAAAAGTGTGGTAAAGTACCAAATCCAGTCAGTGATTTTAGTGAGTGGTAGGGGGAATTTTACATTCTAGCCAAATGTGGTTATCCAATCCTTTTGGGGAAATGTAGGCTCCTGAGTATACTAGTTCTCCCAATCCCACTTTATTTTTGGCTTCTGCATTAAGCATGCACTGTGCTAAATACTGCATGGACCACATCATTTAGTTCTCAAACTGGGGGAAGATTCTATTATGACCATTATATAGACATGGATACTGAGGTTTAGAAAGACTATTAACTTACTTAATTTTACTCTAGTTGAAAACCAGCTAATCCTAGTGCCTTCCATTATGCATAATATGATATTGTGCATGTAGTAGGCCTTCAATACATATATGAGAAATAATAATAATTATCAAGTCAACATCAGTATCATTAACTTTCAACTTCATTTTGACATTGTCCTATAAATACTTGTAATTTAGTAAACAAATGTTATTGAATCATGTCCCAGTTACTCAAAAAAGAAGCTAGAAAGATTATCTCTCCATGTGATGTAACCTGAAAATATACTATAATATTCTATTTAAAAAAATCTCTCTCCTTCCCTTGTTTCTCCTTTTGCCTCCTCATCTACTTTTTCAAATTTTTCTTATCTGTATAGGTTAAATGTCTTCCCACTTAGTAGTTGTGTGAGTTTTCCTAGTGACTCAATTCTTCACCTGTAAATTGCATATGAGTAATATTTATTTCATGACATAGCTGTGAAAAAGAAATCAGATAAAGCATGTAAAGTTGTATTTCTCAAACCATCTATGGTGAATGAACATTTTCTATAAGTTATCATCAATTGCAGACTGATAAAGTATCAAAAATGAATTATAAAAGAAACTAAATGAAAAAGAGAAAGAACTTTTTAATATTAGGTTTAGCACTGTTACTGTGAATTCCTATACAAGTCTTTCAAAGCTTGTTCAGATTTCTTTACTTATCTCATTGCAAACTGATAGCAAATAGCTGGCTCACTGGCAATTGTCCATTGGCCCCATTTTGAGCAACACTGATGTAAAGCCCCTAAAAGAGTGCCCTTTACGTATTACATGCTCAATAAATATTTGCAGTTTTATTGAAAATAAGCTAATTTTTTGTATAAGGTATAAGGAAGGGATCCTGTTTCAGCTTTCTGCATATGGCTATCCAGTTTTCCCAACACCATTTATTGAATAGGGAATCCTTTCTCATTGCTTGTTTTTGTCAGTTTTGTCAAAGATCAGATGGTTGTAGATGTGTGGTGTTATTTCTGAGGCCTCTGTTCTGTTCCATTGGTCTATATCACTGTTTTGGTACCAGTACGATGCTGTTTTGATTACTCTAGCCTTATGGTATAGTTTGAAGTCAGATAGCATGATGCCTCCAGCTTTGTTTTTTTTTTTTTCTTTGTTTCACTTAGGATTGTCTTAGCTGTGTGGGCTCTTTTCTGGTTCCATATGAAGTTTAAGGTGTTTTGTTCCAATGCTATGAAAAAAGTCAATGATAGCTTGATGGGGATAGCATTAAATCCATAAATGACTTTGGGCATTATGGCCATTTTCATGATACTGATTCTTCCTAACCATGAGCTTGGAATGTTTTAGAGAAATCAAATCAAAACCACACTGAGATACTATCTCATGCCAGTTAGAATGGCAATCACTTAAAAATCAGGAGACAACACATGCTGGAGAGGAGAAATAGGAACACTTTTACACTGTTGGTGGGAGTGTAAATTAGTTCAACTATTGTAGAAGACAGTGTGGTGATTCCTCAAGGATCTAGAAATAGAAATACCATTTGACATAGCAATCTCATCACTGGGTATATATCCAAAGGAATATAAATTATTCTGTTATAAAGACACATGCACACATATGTTTATTGCAGCACTGTTCATAATAGCAAAGACTTGGAACCAACCCAAATGCCCATCAATGATAGACTGGATAAAGAAAATGTGGCACATATATACCATGAAATACTATGTAGCCATAAAAAAGGATGAGTTAATGTCTTTTGCAGGGACATGGATGAAACTGGAAACCATCATTCTCAGCAAATTGTCACAAGAACAGAAAACCAAATACCACATGTTCTCACTCATAAGTGGGCATTGAACAATGAGAACACATGGACACAGGGAAGGGAACATCACATACTGGGACCTTTCGGGGAATGGGGAGCTAGAGGAGGGATAGCAGGGGGTGAGGGGTTTGGGGAGGGATAGCATTAGGAGAAATACCTAATGTAGATGATGGGGTGATGAATGCAGCCAACCGCTATGACAGGTGTATACCTATGTAACCTGCAAGTTCTGCACATGTAACCCAGGACTTAAAACATAAATAAAATTTTAAAAGTTATGGAAAATAAGCAAGGTATCAATGACACTGTTTTGGCCATTCTTAACTTTTAATTTTCTCCTCCAGATCACTGTTCACAAATTTTTCTCCATTTGATTTTACTACTCCCTATCCTCCTCAATACTTTTGTTCCTCCTGCTAATTTATTCTGAATGTCCCTTAAAGTTTAATTCCTGGACTTAAGGTTCTTTCTTTTTTGCATGCATTTTATTGAGTTCTTCATTTTATTAGAAAGTCACCTCTTCCCTGACTCTACCACCTTCTCCCCTGGATTTTTGTCTTACCACAGCCAGTCTCCAATTCAGATAAATCTGCCTCCCAGATGACTTCAACTTTCAGCCTTGTTACCTCGCTTTCATATCAGTGCAACAATCTCTATTGCTCTCTCTACCATCATTTATTTCTATTTCAACATTTGTTTGCATGCAGTTGTTATTATGTACTATTTTGATAACCCCCTACAGTTAAAGTAATTGACATTGTTTTCTTAAAAAAAATCTGTCAGGAATTGAGAACTTGATATTACCAAATTCAAGAAAACATGTTTTATATTCTCCTGAGACTTTATTTCAGCAGCAAGATCTCTTTCTGGTTCTTCTCTTCAAAATTCAACCTGTCTTTTCTTAGTTTCCTTTATTCACTCGCTTTTTAATTCCTCACATCTTTCTTGAGGATTGTTTGTGACTCTGATCGTGCTGAATTGCTTTACATAGGAGAGACAGGATCTTCCACCTTGTCCTATTCCCTCTGGGACACTTTGTTTGATTTAGCTCTGAGAAGAAACCATTTGTTCTCATACGATGGACTAAAGATCATTAGGGCATGCTAGAATGTATGCAGGTGGTCTGTGACTCTACAGGTACTCTCTACCCAAACATCAGTGCTATTAAGTATTCTGAAAAATTGAAACTATGTTTTTCCTTAAAAGGATCATCTTGTTCAAAAACATGAGTAAAACATTATTCATTGTAAACAACCTGAAAACAAATCAATACAAAATATAAATCAAAGTGTACTTAATCCCTAATTGTATCCCTGTGTTTTCCCCACTTGAAATTCCATTTCCAATTTCTTTCAGCTCTCTTCTGTACAGATTTTTTGCTCCTGCTGACCTTGTGGTACATTCAGTGCCACATTCCAACCTTAACCACAGATGTCAGCACTGCCTAGAATGTTCTCTTGTAGGGCCTCTGCCAAGTACCCTTTATTTTTTATTACTGTTATTGTCATTATCATCATAATTGTCATTGTTGAACTGACTCGTTTCTTCCAAGAAGATGTCTTGACTACTTAAGGCAAGCAGTTTTCAAAGTGTGATCAGAGGATCCCTTGGGGTTCCTGGTACCCTTTCAACTATGTATTTGTATGCGGCCAGATTATCTTCTAATACTTCAAACAAAACACTGTGTCATGACAGATTAAATGAGGGAGCAGATATGGCAATCCGGCTGTCTTATATAAATCCTAGCACTAAATACACTTGCAAAAGTATAAAATGGCACAACTCTTCTCACTAAATGTTTTTGAAAATATTGTTATATATAAAACATATTTATATTAATATATAATGGGTTTACAGTTGTTACTTAAAGATAAATTGATACATAAAGGTAAATTGAAACATGATAAATATATATGTTTCAAAAGTCAAGTGTATTGTGATAAATATCCATAGATATATTCTAAATATTAAAAAATCCTCTTTAGAATCCTCAGTCATTTCTAAAGTCTAAAGAAACAGAGAGACCAACATTTTTTCTAAATTATTTTCAGTCTGGAGTGCCTCCTGTAGACAGCGGAATATTGGTTTTGCAAATCAATAGGTTTCAAAGAATGAACACAATTCATTCAACTTCTACTTAAGTTAAGCTTTCTAAGCTTAATTCTGTATTAATTCACCTGTAGATGCTTAACTTGATCTGGAAACATTTTATAATTCCACTTCCTGATAATATGCTTAGGCATTTCTCACAGAGGAATTAAGATTTTCAAAGTTATCAGTACATAATTAAGCCTTGTTCAGTTGACTGGCCTGCTGCCATGCTTGCAGGGTGCTGTGTCCTGCAACTCAGGAAACTGACACAGCATCACAGAGGATTCTGGCTCTTGTAGACAGAGCCAACACTGAAGATGTAATGCTTAGGAAAAACACCCGAATGAACAATGCATTTTAGTTGTTGCTGAGAACTTCTTGGAGGAAGGAGCTTTGCAGGACAACTGACTCATCTAGCAGCAATGTGTAATGCTTGTCCTAGAGGAGATTCTGGTAGGTGACAATAACCATGGCAGCAAGGGGCAGAAACACCACCCCTAGCGCACAAAAACACAAACATTATTTGAGAAAGGGCATTTGTCAGAAAAATCATAAATTTGGATTTAGCCAAATCTGATATAAAGACTATGTTTTTAACAGAAATGTGAAGTCGGTGGTTAGAAATGTTGGACTGAACATAGGAAAATAAGAAGACTAAATTCATAGAAGTGAATGTTTTAGATTAGAGGTGAGAGATGGAGTCATACATTTTTTGAAAGGAAATCAAAAAGCAATAAGCTGAAAGAGATGACTGTTAAACTCTGCATAAATCCTATTGTTAAAATGAGAGATTAAGGAAAGTAAAATGTAAAAATAGCAAAGAAAATATGGTAGAACATGCAGTTAGAATGTGCTAATGCCTGGCCGGGCGTGGTGGCTCACACCTGTAGTCCCAGCACTATGGGAGGTCGAGGCGGGCAGATCACAAGGTCAGGAGTTCGAGGCCAGGCTGGCCAAAATGGTAAAACCCTGTCTCTACTAAAAATACAAAAAAAACTTGCTAGGCGTGGTGGCACATGCCTGTAATCCCAACTACTCGGCAGGCTGAGGCAGAAGAATCACTTGAACCTGGCGGGTGGGGGTAGCAGCAGTGAGCTGAGATTGTGCCACTGCACTCCAGTCTGAGTGACAGAGCGAGACTCTGTCTCAAAAAAATAAAAGAAAACCATGCTAGTGCCTTCAATGTCTAGTGAGAAAGAAGTTTCAAGAAAGAAGGTCCCATCCACACTAAAATATTCCAGAGAAAGTGAAATAAAGAATTTCTGTGGAATCTGTGGTGATTTCCCTTTTATCGTTTTTTTATTGCATCTATTTGGTTGTTCTCTCTTTTCTTTTTTATCAGTCTGGCTAGTGGTCTATTTTGTTGATCTTTTCAAAACACCAGCTCTTGG
>JAPYYA010001895.1:0-14628 GCA_028533165.1 Leontopithecus rosalia | reverse complement strand
TTTGTGGGTAATCTGACCTTTCTCTCTGGCTGCCCTTAGTATTTTCTCCTTCGTTTCAACCCTGGTGAATCTAACGATTATGTGCCTTGGGGTTGCTCTTCTTGAGGAATATCTTTGTGGTGTTCTCTGTATTACCAGGGGTTGTATATTGAACTGCTTTGCCAGTTTAGGAAAATGTTCCTGAATAATATCCTGAAGGGTATTTTGCAGGTTGGATTCATTCTCTCCGTCACATTCAGGTACACCAGATAGCATTTATTGATCATTCAACAATTTCAACAATATGACACACATGCTTGTCCTAATTAACATATTTTGAAAGTGGGTTTTACATCACATTTTTCAGCACAAGTAGGTCACTGAAATACTTTGATCTCAAAGAAATTTTTAACAAATATAAAACATTTTAATCAAAGAGATTAGCTTTGTTATGCATGATGTAATAACATTTTTCAAATAGTATATTAAAGAATTTTAAGGATTATAACTGGGAAATACTCCTACTGAATATTATTTTTTTAGACTAAAAGACAGTTATATCCTTCACTTCAAAGGTGTGCATTCTATTTAATTCAAGAGTTTTAGGCAGGTTGGGCGTGGTGGCTCAAGCCTGTAATCCCAGCACTTTGGGAGGCCGAGGCAGGTGGATCATGAGGTCAAGAGATCAAGACCACCCTGGTCAGCATGGTGAAACCCCATCTCTACTGAAAATACAAAAAATTAGCTGGGCATGGTGGTGCGTGCCTGTAATCCCAGCTACTCAGGAGGCTGAGGCAGGAGAATTGCCTGAACCCAAGAGGTGGAGGTTGCGGTGAGCCGAGATCACCATTGCACTCCAGCTTGGGTAACAAGAGTCAAACTCCGTCTCAAAAAAAAAAAAGAGTTTTAGGCAAAATAAGATAACTGCAAATTTAGTTACTAGAATAGAGGATGCCGACAATATGCATGCTAGATGTCAGTCTCTGGAATTTACAAAAAGAAGCATGGGTGAAATACAGTAATGTGTTAACAATAAAGCATAAGGTAGATAATAAAATACAGAACAATTATTACAGAGAATATAACACAAATGTGTAAAATCAACAGTAAAATACACAGACCTAGGGCAATGTTGAGAAAAAGACTAACTTCAATATTAATGAATGTTATTAAAACAATTGATATTTTTAAACCCCTGGAGACCAATATAAAAATCCTTATAGTAATTAGAAAATGGAGAGAAAAAAGAATTAGATGGTATAGTCTCCATTAGACTTGCTTTGTATTTCAGAGTCTCAGGGGCAGAGAAGACTGCAGCCTTGTCTCTGGTGGGACTTTGGGTTTTGAACATTTGAGTAAATGCTGGAATGAGTTAAGACATTGGGGGACTGTAGAGAAGGCCTTATTTTATTTTGCAATGTGAGGAGGACATGAGATTTGGTGGGCCAAGAAAAGAATAATATGATTCGGCTCTGTGTCCCTGCCAGAACTCATGTGAAATTGTAATATGGGGTATGTTAAAGGAGGCGCTTGCTGGAAGGTGATTTAATCATGGTGGACAGTGGCGTTTGGAAGTGAGGGTGTGGGGCACAAATGATTAACACTATCTTCTCAATGCTGTCTGCATGATAGTGAATTCTCATGATGAATGAATACTGACCTTCTGGCTTCTGAACTTACATTGGGCCTGTTTCTCCTTGTGTTACTTTAATGGAATTTTTTTTCCCATTGGACTGCATGTTTTACCTTAGCAAGCTTACTCATGCATGTACCGTCATTGTATCTTGAAAGACAAGAACTCCCTTTTAAATTCAGGGATTCACAGGCAGAAGGAACTGTAGCCTTGTTTTGGATGGGACTTTGAACTTTTTACATTTGAATTACTGCTGAAATGAGTTCAGATTTTTGGAAACATTTGAAAATACTTGTTTGTGTGATATAGCTGGCCTAGAGTTAGAACCTGAACAATGCCATTTTATAAAGAGACAAAACTGTTTCCATTCTCCTCACAATGACTGCCAACCTTGGCTTCTGTAAACTGCTAATTTACTTTGCAGAATGCAGAGAGGTAAAGCTGCATAACTTCTCTTATCTGTAACTGCCAGAATTGCTGGCCTTTGTTTACTGGTACTGACCAGAGTAAGCACCCCCAGATAATTCCATCCTGGTGCTAAGTAACCTAAAATTATGTGGACCCTACACCTGTCCAAATAATATATAAACTAATGTTTATCTTGACTTCTGTAAACCACTTAAGTGGCAATCAGAATGACAAAAGTCCCCTGGCCCTTGGAATGTCCGGAGCCCCTTCAACCTCCTCTCTGCCCAGGAGGTGATTTACAGCCTTTCATCCCCATCTCTGCTCTTCACCCCCACTCGCAAGGTGGTTTTGCGGGTATAAAAAGGTCTTGTCACCCTTCTATCTCTGCCATGGGTTGGAGAGACGTGAGTCCTCCATGGTCGCCGGCAATAAACCCTGCAATTTGGCATACTTTTGTCTTGGTGTTGACTTTCTGTGCTCAGTCCAATACAACATTTGGAGGCCCCACTGAGATTTTTTATTTTTCATCACCAGACAAAAGCCATTTCAGAGTCTCGCCCGGGTGGCTGCTCCCACCTTGGAAGCCTCTAGGAGAGGTGCCCCCTGAGTTGTCTCAGGACCCCAGAGTGCCACTGCGGAAGAGTGCCTTCCCGGCTGACGTTCACCCAAAATTCTTCAGGGTCCTAAAAGCCTCCAGAGGTAGGTTTGGTTTGGAATCTGGGAACTAGTTCAAGGGAAAGGGCCTGTGTCAGGGGACTGACGAGTCATTGCAACTCTGACCTGGCAAGCCTCACCAAGATGTCGCTTGAGGCTTCTGGTGGCTGTCATAGTGGGTGGGAGGCTTCTGGTGGCTGTCATAGTGGGTATCAGCATCGGGTAGCTGGTATAGTGGGTATCAGCATTGGGTAGCTGGTATAGTGGGTATCAGCATTGGGTAGCTGGTATAATGGGTATCAGCATTGGGTAGCTGGTATAGTGGGTATCAGCTTTTGGTAGCTGGCATAATGGGTGTCAGCATTCAATTGTTTTCCGTAGCCCCCATGTGAGGGAGAGAGTGTGGGTGTATGTATGTAGTCCCACAGCTGAAAGCTACGGGAATTGAGTGGGCCTTCACCTGCGGTTCCATGGGAGCATCATAAGGCATAATGGTGATTCACCTCAGAGCTGTCCTACTTGGACTTCCATCCTGAGGTGACCAGGCCCGGGGGTTATACAGGTACACCTTAGCCAAGATGCCCCTGAAAGACCCTTCCAGGGGCATGGCTGGGCAGGCAACTGATTGGCCCCCCTCTGGGAGGCTCCCACCCTTTGTTCGTCACTCTTGTATGTAGTTCTGTCTCATCTGTAAATTTGTCAGTTTTATTAGACTCCTGCTAGCAGACATACACTGGATGCAGGGAACTTTTATTGATTATACCCCTGCAGAGATTACTCTCTTCTCCTTCTTTCTCATCTTCTTCTTCTATCACTGAGGCCTCACTCTTTCTTTCTCCACCATGTGGCAAATGGTCTTAACCTTAGTTGTTTTTATTTTCTTCCTTGTTATGATTATTGTGGCCTGTAAATTTTCCCAGCCACCTCCACCAGGAAAAGAGTATTTTTGCCTGTGCTGGGTCTGAGTCCATGTTGGAAAGGCAGTTGTGCCCTCGGCACTTCGGAAGTAGTTTCTTTGGGGTTGTAGGAAACAAAGTCCTAGATCAGGGTTTAAGAGTGCTCTTTGTCAGGCTGGAATGGAAAACTGGTGACTGCCTATTCTGTCAGAAAAGTGTCCAATATTGTTATGGGTAGTGCCTGGTGGTGTATCACAGGGAGATATACAGGCATCATCCCAATAGTTGGGAATTTGGGTGCCATAAACCACTGAAGACAGATTGGTAACTCTTTTGCTCACTCTACAAGTTGTGGTGGATACAAAATATACACCCAGTTGATCTATGAATTCATCTCTTTTGCCAAACCCCCACTTTTCCACAGGCTTTGGATAGGAGAGCTTATAGTCAAGAAGATTATGCCCGAGCAGCACTAAATCTCCGTAGAGCTTAATCTCGCCTGTTGTGGTTGGTGGAGAGAGAGACTGCCACCTTACCCTGGCCCTTACCCCCTGTTCCTTTGGATAGGACCAGAGACAGACCCACCAATTCAATTGTTTAGTCCTTGCAGGACCTGGCTGCAGAGGCCCTACTAAAACCTGCTTTAGAGAGGGCAAAATTTGAATTGGAGGCTTTCCAAAATTGGCTATGCCACAGAAAGAGAAAGACACAAGTAGTAAGCAAGAGTCCTGAGAGAAAGGACAAGAAAGCAGGAGAGAGAAAGTAGGAGAGAGGAGAGAGGAAATAGAGAGAGAGAGGAGATGGAGAAAAAAAGGGAGACAGGAATTTAATGCTTTTCAGGGTCTCTGTATAAAGGTGACAAAAAGCTGCAGGGGCGGGGAACTCTCAGCCGGCCCAGCAGCTTGGAGCACAGTTTTAAACTGACACAAAAAGGGTTTTTTTTCTCTGCCAGTTGCCAGCCCCACCCGGCTTTCAGGCAAACCACACTGCCTCAGGGTGCAGAACTTGCATCTAAAATCTAGCTTTAAGAACAGCTTTCTAACTCTTTGTAGTGCAAGTTACTTGTTAGCACAGCAATTAAGGTGGGAGGGGGCCTGCAACTGTGAGGTTGGTGGTTCAAATCCTCAGTGAAGCTAACCTTTTGGGAGAAAATTCAAAGATTGAAGAAAATGACCAAATGGGCTTGTCACAGTCCTGACCAAGCACCCCCCTCTGATGCATGACGGAAAACTTTAAAATAGGGTTCTCTGGCCAGTATGGTCAGAGGCTTCGGACCCTCTGTGAGTTGGAGTGGCCAGCCTTTGGGGTAGGCTGGCCAGATATGGGGACATATGACCCCAAGATAACTTAGGCTGTCTGGAACATCGTGTCAGGGTCCCCAGGCCACCCTGATCAATTTTTCATACATCGATCAAGGGGTGAAGCTGAACCAGCACCCCCCTCCTTGGCTTGAAAAATGTATAAAGTGTGCTGGACTTCAGGTTATGCTAGCAGGCCCAAAGAAGGGCCCCTCAGTGCCTGCTGTTCTTCCAGGCCCTGCCGAGGACCAAGAGTTGCCTCCACCGTATTCTCGGCCCAGTACTAATGATCAGCCCTTATCTCCTCTCCACACTCGAAGCAGGGCCCCACACCCACCAGTGGTCCTTCCTCTCCAAGAGGCTCGTCCAACAGGAGAAGGCAGTTGGGGTCACCCATTCTTTGTTCACTTCTTGTCAAGTGACTTACATAACTAGAAGGTGATAGAAATTAAGGAGAGTCCAAAAACACCAATTGCTGGCACAAGCTTCATTAAGAGCAAGGAAAAATCTGCTGGGCTGCACCCAAAATTGACACGCAGCACCTGTGGCATGGCAAAGGGGATTTTTATGGCCTGCAAGCTGGCAGATACCTCCAGTGTGAGGGGCTGTGCAGGAGGGGAGGGGCTGGGGAAGTGCTAACATGGTGAGAGGGGGAGGGTTAGAAACCTGCTGAGATGGAAAGTTCCCCGGGAGGGGGTTGTGCTGGGAGGCTGGGGATCTTAAGGCGGTGGCAGGGTTTTACAATAGAGTAAGTTCTGTCAGAAAGGCTCAACATCCCCCGTTCTGAGAAGCCCCGGGCTTTGACAGGGCTTTTAAAATCTGTACTGCAGACTCATCGCCCCACTTGAGATGACCGCCAACAATTATTACTGAGTTTGTTCATCAGAGGAGAGGAGTAGAATTAGACAAGGAGACCATAAAGCAGTACTTAGGACAGGGGGAGGATCAGAAGATGCCAGTACCAAATAAAATGGTATTTTTTATCTACCCGACCCCACATGGGGGCCCAACATCTTGAGGGGTCACCAGGCTCTGAACACTTTTTACCAGTACTTGTTAGAGGGGGTTAGGGGAGCAGCCCGCAAGCCCACTGACCACTCCATGGTAGGGACTATAAGAATCAGCGGGCCATAAATCTGGCTTTTGTTTCCCAGTCTGCCTCAAAGATCAAAAGAAAATTGCAAAAATTAGAGGGGTTCCAGGGAATAAATGTAGCTCAGTTGTTGGAGATTGCCCAAAATGTTTTTAACAATAGGGACACCTTAGAGGCCAAGCAAGATAAGGGAGTTACTGAGGCAGTGATAACAGCACTCCAGGAAACCTGAGTTAACTCACGGGGACCAGAAATCCAGCAGAGATGCTGCCGCAAGGTTTTAAGGATTCCCCTACTTGGTTTGATGAGATGCTGAGCCAAGACCTTGCTGATTTCTGAGCTGAGTTCCCAGAATGCACTCTGCTCCAATATGTAGATGACTTACTCTTGGCCACAAAAACCCAGGAGGACTGTAAAGAAACCACCCAGTCATTACTAAGGACCCTACAGACTTTAGAATACCAGGTCTCAGCTAAAAAGGCCCAACTCTGGCCGGGCGCGGTGGCTCACGCCTGTAATCTCAGCACTTTGGGAGGCCGAGGCGGGTGGATCACGAGGTCAAGAGATCGAGACCATCCTGGTCAACATGGTGAAACCCCGTCTCTACTCAAAATACAATTAATCAGCTGGGCATGGTGGCGCACGCCTGTAATCCCAGCTATTCGGGAGGCTGAGGCAGGAGAATTGCCTGAGCCCAGGAGGCAGAGGTTGCACTGAGCCGAGATCACGCCATTGCACTCCAGCCTGGGTAACAAGAGCGAAACTCCATCTCAAAAAAAAAAAAAAAAAAAAAGGCCCAACTCTGCCAGCCGAAAGTTACTTACCTGGGCTATATTATAGAGAAAGGCAACCGGGCACTGGCACCCAGCTGAATCCAAGCAGTGCTGCAAATACCCACTCCCACCATGAAACGCCAAGTTCAAGAATTCCTTGGGGCGCTAGGGTACTGCAGGCTATGGACTTTAGAATTTGCTGAGGTAGCCAAGCCCCTGTATGCCAGCACTGGAGGAAATCAGCCTTTGACATGGACAGAGGTAGAGCAACAGGCTTTTGACAAGCTCAAGACTGCCCTGACTGCGGCCCCAGCCTTAGCCTTGCCAGACATCTCTAAACCTTTCCAGTTGTTTGTGCATGAAAAACAGGGGGTCGCTAAGGGGTGCTCACCCAAACTCTGGGACCCTAATCCCAGCCAGTCACCTATCTTTCAAAAGGACTTGATCCCATAGCCTCTGGGTGGCCAGCTTGTCTGGGAGCGGTGGTGGCCACAGCCTATTAGTCAAGGAGGCAGACAAGCTGACTTTGGGGCAGGAGTTAAGCTTAGTGACTCCCCACGCGGCGGAGTCACTACTCCGTGGAGCCCCCGGAAAAATGGATGTCAAATGTCCGCATAGTTCAATATCAGGCCTTACCTTTGGACTGGCCCCACATAAAGTTCTTAAAGACCACAGTTTTAAACCCCGCCACATTGCTACCTGACAGCGGGCCAGAGGAGCCAATTCACGACTGCCAACAGACAATAGATGTCCTCCACGCTGCGCGACCAGATCTCACCGACGTCCCCCTGCAGGACCCGGAAGAGGTACTGTATACAGATGGCTGCAGTTTCATGGTCGACGGAGTCAGGTATGCTGGGGCAGCTGCGGTCACCCTAGAGCGGGTTATCTGAGCCCAGGCTCTCCCACACGGGAGAAGCCAAAAGGCAGAACTCATAGCTCTAATAAAGGCCTTTGACTGGGCAGAGGGAAAAACTGTCAATATCTACATGGATAGTCAATATGCCTTTGCTACAGCCCATGTACATGGAGCCATTTACAAAGGGGTCTGCTTACCTCAGAGGGAAGAATCATCAAAAACAAAAAAAGAAAACCCTAGCCCTCCTAGAAGCTATACGGAAGCCCGAGGCAGTGGCATTAATACACTGCAAAGGACACCAGGAGGGAGATTCACCAGAGGCAAGGGGAAACAGGGCAGCTGACCTGCAAGCCAGACAGGCAGCCTTGGGGCCAGTAAAACCTCTGCCTCTTCTTGTGACTCTGCCGGCCCCAAAACTGCCTCCTACCCCAACGTACTCGCCTGAGAAAGAAAACTTTGCTAAAGAACAGGGGAGATGACAAGATTCCACAGGATGGTAGATTCTACTGGACATAAGGATTATGCTCCCTGAGACTTTATGATGGACTCTAGTTAAGGACACACCAGGCCACTCACTTAGGACAAACAAAACTCACTGAGCTGTTGAGGGTCAGGTACTACATTCCACATTTACATGAGATTGTTAGGGAAACTACTATTCCTTGTAATGTAAGTGACAGGGTAAATCCAGGAGAAGGTAAAACTAGTCAAGCAGAAATAAGACTTAGGGGTACTAGCCCAGGGGAGCACTGGGAGGTAGATTTTACTGAAATAAAGCCACCAGCGTGTGGCTATAAATACCTCCTTGTGTTAGTAGACACTTTCTCTGGATAGGTTGAGGCTTTTCCTACTAGGCCAGAAACCGCACTAGTAGTAACAAAGAGACTGTTATAGGACCTGGTTCCTCGGTTCAGCTTGCCCCTGACACTGGGATCAATAATGGCCCTGCTTTTACAGCACAGGTTTCACGGGGCCTGGCCAAGGCCCTGGGCATATCCTGAAAGCTATACTGTGCCTATCGCCCCCCAGAGTTCAGGGCAGGTTGAAAGAATGAACCGGACCATAAAGAAAACTTTAACAAAATTCATTCTAGAAACCGGTGAAACTGGGTCAACCTGCTTCCTTTTGCTCTCCTCCGTACCCAGTGTACTCCCCATAAGAAAGGCTTTACTCCTTTTGAAATTATGTTTGGGAGGCCCCCTTCCTTACTCCCTAGACCCACGGATACCATGCATGCTGAAATCCACCTTGACCATAGTCCGAATACACTCCTTAAGTCCTTGCAGGCACTCCAGTCTGTTCAGTCCCAGGTGCACTCGCTCGTCAGGGGAGCTCGACCTACTCCAGGGGACCTCACTGGCTAGCCAGTACACCCCTTCCAGCTGGGGGACGAAGTCCTGATAAAGAGATTCACTGCCTCCAGCCTGACTCCTCACCGGAAGGGACCCTACACCATGATTTTGGTCACCCCCACAGCAGTCAAGGTGGACGAACTGACTGCCTGGATTCACCATCCACACATCAAGACTGCCCCCCAGATGCAAGATAGGAAGTGGTTTCATCCTCAACGGACCCCCTAAAGCTAAGACTTTCGTGCCATTCACGGTCGTCATCCTAATCTCTTTGATTCCTGTAACCACCACGCAAAAGGGACCCCCGTTAATGCCCACTTATTATCAATGGGTCATCACAGAGGGCTTGATGGGACAGTTTGTTAGTGCTGTACTTGGGACTGGAACCACCCTTGTCAACTTAACCCTAGAGTACATTCCCAGAGATCCCATAACCTTCTCCCTAGACCTCTGCGCTCTCTTAAGTGAGAGCCTAGATGCAAATACTATAAAACAAGTGAAGACAAAAAGATGGGGCGGGGAAATGCAGTGAAAGCAAAGGGGATGGGGTGTGGGAACGTAGTGGCTGAAAAACGGCTTCAGACAATGGGGCTATATCTATGCCCAGGGTCCACACCAGATAAGAGATGAAATTCTCATAGCACCCAATACAGACAGATGTTGGAAATGGGCCCCCATAATTATACCCCTATTAGTGGGACTTGGAATAGCAGGATCCATCGCTATAGGAATATCTGCCTTAGTCACTGGGGACCAAAATTTCAAAAACTCTTTCACACCAAATAGATGCAGATATTACCCATCTGGAAAATTCCATCACCAAATTAGTTGAACAAGTAGACTCCTTAGCTGAAATAGTATTATAAAATAGAAGGGAGTTAGACCTATTGTTCTTGAAGGAAGGAGGACTGGGCACAGCTCTCAGTGAGCAATGTTGCTTCTATGCAAATAATTCTGAAATTATCCGAGACAGCCTTGTGATGGTTAGGCAGAACTTAGAAACAAAAAAACACCTCAGAGAGGCCTCAGGAAATTGGTAGCAAAAACTGTTCTCTTGGTCCCCCTGGCTGACATCCCTGCTCACTGGATTAGCAGGACCTGTGGTGTTAGTGGTCCTAGGGTTAAATTTGGACCATGCCTTTTAAACATGCTCCACAAATTTATCCAGGAAAGAATAGATTTGGTAAATTTAATGGTTCTAAGATCCAACTATGGGCCTCTGTGTCAAGAAGAGGACACCTATTAAAGATTTACTACATGTTATAAGAATGGGGGGGATGTGATATAGCTGGCCTAGAGTTAGAACTTGAACAATGCCATTTTATAAAGAGACAAAACTGTTTCCATTCTCCTCACAATGACTGCTGACCTTGGCTTCTGTAAACTGCTAATTTACTTTGCAGAATGCAGAGAGGTAAAGCTGCATAACTTCTCTTATCTGTAACTGCCAGAATTGCTGGCCTCTGTTTACCAGTACTGACCAGAGTAAGCACCCCCAGATAACTCCATCCTGGTGCCAAGCAACTTAAAATTCTGTGGACCCCACACCTGCCCAAATAATGTGTAAACTAATGTTTATCTTGACTACTGTAAACCACTTAAGTGGCAATCGGAATGACAAAAGTCCCCTGGCCCTTGGAATGTCCGGAGCCCCTTCAACCTCCTCTCTGCCCAGGAGGTGATTTACAGCCTTTCATCCCCATCTCCACTCTTCACCCCCACTCGCAAGGTGGTTTTGCGGGTATAAAAAGGTCTTGTCACCCTTCTTTCTCTGCCATGGGTTGGAGAGACGTGAGTCCTCCGTGGTTGCCGGCTATAAACCCTGCAATTTGGCATACTTTTGTCTTGGTGTGGACTTTCCGTGCTCAGTCTGACGCAACATTTGTATTTTGTTCTCTGAGAAGGACATGAGATTCAGAGTGTCAGGGTCAGAATAATATGATTTGTTGTGTTTCCCAACCAAAACTCATGTGGAATTGTATTCCCAAATGTTGAAGGTGGGGTCTGGTAGGAGGTTATTCAATCATGGACTGGAGGTTGGTGAGCATGAAAGAAAAATGAGTGGGTAGGGTGGGGAGGAATAGGTTTGTAGTAAGGTTGTGAGAGAGTGTTGGAGAGTAGGAAGGGGGAGTAGCCTGCTTCAGAGGCAAAGGGTATTGGAAAATCTCTGCTGGGAGAGCAGGAGTGGCTGCGAGAAACAGAGCTCTGGAACACCTAATGGGGAAGGAAGTAGTTTATTATTATGATGATGATGATCGGGAGCCGGGCGATGATTTGTTTAAATAACCCAGCTTGTCTAACAAAGAGAGGCTCTGCCTTTATATAGGCTTAAACTCTAGATGTTACACGTGAAAGAGTCTTAGGTTTATGGCCTTAGAAATTACGGGTGAAAGGGTTTGGGGTTTACAGCTTTAGTCTTGGGTTTACAGTTTTAGAAATCACATATGAAAGGGTTTTGGGTTTATAGCTTTAGGAACTACATGTGAAAGGCTTCTGGTCTCTGGCTGGAGGAGTCAGGTAGGGATTTGATCTTGTTTAAGTAAAAACACTATCTTCCAGAGAGTTTCCCCAATACCAAGTAAGCTATTTATAGGAAGGTAATTCAGGAGGTGCCAGTTGGCCAGCCTTTTCTTCTATTGAAATCCAGTGTGGAAGTCAAGGGGGAGGTGATTCCAGATGCCTGGGTCTCCTTCCTCACCAGGACAGTGAACATATGGCTTTGCAGGGTTTAGCCCTGATGGCTGCTCTTGGGCTGTCCTGGTGATGAGTGCCTGTAGCTTTTCCACACTGAGAGTGCAAGCTGTCGGTGGGTCTATGAATCTGGGGTCTGCATGATGGTGGCCTCCTGCGTGGGGGCTCCAAGTCCATATTTATCTTCTGCACTGCCCTATAGAAGTTTTTCAAGAGGTTCTGCCTGGAAACAGTGAGGGGTGGGGGGTGAAGTGGGGGGTGTGTTGGGGGCAGATCTTTCACATAAGCACTGTCTTTTCCTGATAGTGAGTTCTAATGAGATCTGGTTGTATGACAGGGTGTGGTACCTCTTTCTCAGTCTTGCTCCTGCTACTGCCAGATAAAACAACCCATTGCTTCTTGGTCTTCTAATATAATTGAGAGGCTTCTCGAGTTTGCCCAGAAGCAAAAGTCTCTATGCTTTCTTTACAGCCTGCATAACCCTTTAGGCAATCTAACCTCTTTATGATTACATAGAAAATTAGAGCTGTGAAATGAAGCTATGAGATGTCTTCAAGGGATTTTCACCGTTGTCTTGGGAATCAACACTCAGCTGCTTTTCCTGCAAATATCTGAAGTCTCTGTAAATTTTCTGCCCGAAATGGGCTTTTCTTCTTTTAGCACATTGCCAGGCTGCAAGAAAGATGGCTGAAACTGTAGAAGTAGGTTCAGAAGTGGCTAACAGCCAGAGGTTGGAGAGTTTGGAGGCCTTGGAAGAAGACAGGAAGATAAGAGAAAGTTTAGTCCATTGTAGAGACTTGCTAAATAGTTATAATTAAAAGGATTATAGACGGAAGGACAGTGAAGGCCGGGCTTAGAAGATCTCAGATAAAAATGAGGAACTTACTGAAAACAAGAGCCAATGTTACTTTTGTTTTGCCTTAGGAGAGAACGTGGCTGCACAGTGCCCCTGCCCTGGAGACCTGTAAAACTTTGAACTTAAGGGTGATGATTTAGGGTGTGTTTGGTGCACCAAAGCTTAAGAGGTGTCCTGTTTGTGTCAAAGATTCTGTGGTCTTATGTGTGACCAAATAAATGACCTCAAGTTGAAACTTCTATTTAAATGAGAAACAGCATTTAAAAGTTGGCACAATTTGCAGGCTGGCCAAGTGGTCAAAGAGAGAAGCTGATTTTCAGTGTAAAAATTTCAGGAAGGGTTCAAAAATTTGCATAAAATGGAGCCCAGTGCCGATAGTCAAGATAATGGGAAAAGGGCCTTGAAGGCATTTCAGATGCCTTTGCTGCAGCCCTTGCTGTCACAGGCCCTGGGACCTAGGAGAGAATAAATGGCTTTTTTAGCCGGTCCCATGGCCCCACTTCTACGAGCAGCCTCGGGATACTGCTGCCTGCATACCTGCAGCTCCTGCTCCAGCCATCGCTGAAAGATGCACAGGTACAGCTTAGGTCACTGCTTCGGATGGTGCAAGCGCCAAGCCTCAATGGCTTCCACATGTGTTAAGCCAGCAGGTGCACAGAGCAGAAGACTAGAGGCTTAGGAGTCTTCATCTAGACTCCAGAGGATATACAGTAAAACCTGGGTGTCCTGGGAGAAGCTATTTGAAGAGGCAGAGCCCCATGGAAGATCTTTACAGGTCAGTACAGAAGAAACATAGAAGGTTGGAGCCTCCACACAGGGAGGCACCTTTTTCCAGACCCCAGATTTATAGATCCACCAACAGCTTGCACTCTGAGTTTTAAAAAGCTACAGGCGCGGTGGTTCACGCCTGCAATCCCAGCACTTTGGGACGCCGAGGTGGGTGGATCACGAGGTCAAGAGATCGAGACTATCCTGGTCAACATGGTGAAACCCCGTCTCTACTAAAAATACAAAATATTAGTTGGTCATGGTGGTGTGTGCCTGTAATCCCAGCTACTCAGGAGGCTGAGGCAGGAGAATTGCCTGAACCCAGGAGGCGGAGGTTGCGGTGAGCCGAGATGGCGCCATTGCACTCCAGCCTGGGTAACAAGAGTGAAACTCCATCACACACACACAAAAAAAAGAAGAAAAAAAAGCTACAGGCACTCAACACTAGCTCAGTTCATGAGGGCGGCTTTGTGGGATAAACCCTGCAAAGCCACGAGTGCAGAGCTGCTGAAGGCCTTGGGAACCCAGCCATCACACCACCCTGTGCTCAGAATGTGGGACATAAATTTGAAAAAGTGATAATTTTGGAGCTGAAGGTTTAAATGACTGGCCTGCTGGGTCCTTGACTTCCATGCGGTCTATAGTCACATCTGTATTTTGTGCTTCTTTCTGGCAAATTTCTTCCTTTTGGCCGGGAATGCTTATTTAATGCTTGTACAATTATTTTACCTTGTAAGTAGCTAACTTGCTTTGTATTTCAGAGGCTCAGGGACAGAAGAGACTGCAGCCTGTGTCAGATGAGACTTTGGGCTTTGGATATTTGAGTAAATGCCGGAGTGAGTTAAGATATTGAGGGACTGTAGAGAAGGCATTATTACACTTTACAGAAACCACATGGTTTTATTTCGAGAACCTGCCTGTTCTTGGCTTTCATATAAGTAAAATCAGATAGTATTTGAATTTTTCCTTCTGGCTCCTTTCACTTAGAAGAATGTTTTCTAGGCTTATTTATGGTTTTTCTATGGATCAGTTCTCCATTGCTGTCTATGGCTTTATAAGTTTCCATTGTAATTCATTAAGATAAAACAAGTGGTCCACTGATATTCACACAGAGCCAACCCCTAAGCTGAAATTGTAAAATATCAGTCTTTAATAACTGTCATAATACTCTCTATCTCCATGAGTTCAACTGTTTTAATTTTTAGTTCCCATAAATGAGTGAGAACATAGGAAGTTTGTCTTGCAATGCCTGGTTTATGTTAGTTAGCATAATAATCTTCTATCCATGTCCTTGCAAATGACAGGATTGTATTCTTTTGTAATAGCTGAATAGTACTCACTATGTATACGTGTCACATTTTCTTTATC
>JAPYYA010001894.1:0-14629 GCA_028533165.1 Leontopithecus rosalia | reverse complement strand
CCCATCATTGTAAATTTATCCTCCTGTCGTCTTTGAAATTACCAGATTTCAGTAGGTCTCTTGAGTGGACGTCCAAAATGTTAGTCCCAGGGCCAGGAACAGTGGCGTTAAGACTGATGGTGTTTTTCTGCCCAGGCTTCTCCTGTCTGGCTTCCTTCTTGTGTCCGTAATAGGCGAGTCTGACTTCCCGGAGCTCCGAACCTCAGTCAGAAGGGGAACCAGTCGTGTTCACTCTGCGCCGAGGTGCCGGCACAACTGCTGTGCCGGCCTCAAGAGTCAGCGCTGGGAACCCGCGCGGCTCCTCCAAACCTCGGTCAGAAGGGGAGCCAGCCCCGTCTAGTCAGCTCCGAGAGCTGCCATGCGGAGGTGCCGGCGAGACCGGTGGGCCGTGGTGCCAGCGAAACCAGTGCCCCACGTGGCTCCTCCACTGGGAATCTTCTGCTCCTGAGTGACCAGAATTTGTCTGAAAGTGTGGCGTCCTCTAGTTCTATGAGCTTTAACTGTGAGCTGCAATCCCGAGATGTTAGCGATCGGCCATCTT
Source organism: Leontopithecus rosalia (assembly GCA_028533165.1). Lineage (NCBI taxonomy): Eukaryota > Metazoa > Chordata > Mammalia > Primates > Cebidae > Leontopithecus > Leontopithecus rosalia. The sequence goes on along the minus strand of JAPYYA010001894.1, from coordinate 14,088 downwards.
GGATCATTCTCCCTCTTCTGCCTTTTTGGCTGTTGCCCTACATCAAGGATTTAAAGAGTAATCCCAGGACTTGTGGAGGTTCCCAAGACCCTTTGGGGGTCTGTGATGTCACAACTATTCTTGTAATAATACTTAGTAATTATTTGTCTTTTTATTTCTTGTTTTCCCACAAGTCCACAATGGAGTTTTCCAAAGGTCACACAACACAGGCTGTCACAGCAGGCAGAACACAAAATCACATGAAAATCCAGTTGTCTTCTATTATTAAAATCAGATGTTAAGAGGTTTGCAAAAATGTAAAGCACTCTTCTCACTGAATATTTACCATTTGTAAATACAGTTTTTTTCAGAAAATTATGTTATTTGTGTTAACATGAAATTATTTTCAAATAATATTTGAAAAATTTTCAGATACAATTTCTAATATGCTAAATAGCAATATATATAAACACATAAAAATCCTCTGGGACCCTCAATAATTTTTAAGAATATAAAGTTTTCCTGAGATCCAAGAGTTTAAGAAATACTGCCCTAGGTGAATGGTTGATGCTTCCATCTAAAGCCAATTCCTCCACTTGTACTAAACCCCATCCTCTCACAAACTCCAGATATTTACCCCTCTCTCTCACACACTTATCAATGTTTTCCCCTCTATGGAATTATTCCCATTAACATACAAACATGCTATTTCTTCTATGTTAAAATTAAAGCAAAAGTGAAATAAAACAAACCCTTCTCCTGACTTCACTTTCTCTGCCAGCTGCTACCCCATTTCTCTGTTGTCCTTTGTACCAAACCTTCCCAAAAGACTAGTCTCCACTCTGGTCCAGAATTTTTCTCTCCCATTCTCTCTTAAGTGTACTGCTGTCAGGTTTTCCCCCTCTTCTCATTCCATTGAAACTCCTCGTTAAGGTCTCCAAGGTCCCCAATTCCCTTAATATAGCTAAATCTGCATTTGACATGATAAATCATTCTGAGGTAGGAGGCTTGACTCTGGAGGCTCAGCTGGGACACAGGACTAAATAGATGACTAGCTAAAATAGCTCTGGGGCAGAAGCAGCTTTCCATAAGACATGCCCACCGGTGCGTCATATCAGTTTACCAATGCCATGACAACATCCAGAAGTAACCACCCCTTTCCATAGCAACAACTTGAACACCTGGAAGTTACCACCCTTTTCCTAGAAATTTTTGCATAAACTGCACCTTAATTTGCATATACTAAAAAGTGGGTGTAGGTTGCAGATCCAAGATGGCTGAATAGGAACAGCTCCAGAGTGCAGTTCCCAGCAAGAACAGCACAGAGGGTAAGTGCTCACCGCATTTCCAAATAAGTTTTCACTGCCCACAGACCAGGAGATTCCTGGGCCGAAAAGCACCAAGAGTTTTTCGGTGTGGCAGTTTCAGCCAGTGCCAGGTCAGTGCACAGAAACTCACGTAAGTCTGGGCAGCCATTTTGACTGGTGCCTGTAACGAATGGGAGACAAAGCCGCTCATTCAACTGAAAGGGATGGGGCTGAGACATGGAGCCACGTGATCTGGCTTAGCAGGTACCACCCCCACAAAACAAGCAATCTGAAACACTCTGGATTGAGAGTTTTGCAGCAAGTGCAACTGGACCCAGGACAGTCCAGCTCAGTGGGTGGAAGGGTTTTCCCCAATACCGAGGCAGTCCACCACTACTGAGGCAGTTCACACAGCAGCTGGGCAGAGCCTGCGGCAGCTCAGCAACACCTCTGCTGGTAGACTGTGCAGGGCAGGGCATCTGTGAAAAAAGGCAGCAGCATGACAAGAACTTATAAATAAAGCCAACCTTCCTAGATCAGAGCACCTGGGAAAAGAGGCAGTTATGAGTTCAGCTGCAGCAGACTTAAAGGTACCTGCCCAGCAGCTCTGCATGGAACAATGGAGATCCCAGTACAGCACTTCAGCTCCTATAAGGGACAGACTGTCTCCTCAAGCAGCTCCATGACCCCTGTCTACCCAAAGAGACGCCTCGTAAAGGAGAGCTCAGGACAACATCCTTCTAGGACGATGATAGCAGAGGAAGAAACAAGCCACAACCCTTGCTGTTCTACGGTCCCTATGAGTGATCCCCAGGTGAACAGGGTCTGGAGTGGACCTCCAGTGGTCCTGCAGCAGAAGGACCTCTTAGAAGAAAAACTAAGAAACAGAAAGAAATAACTTCAACATCAACAAAGGACATCTACTCAGAGACCCCATCCAAAAGTCACTAACTACAAAGACTACAGGTAGATAAAGCCACTAACATGGGAAGAAACCAGCACAAAAAGGATGAAAACACCAAAAACCAAAACACCTCTCCTGCTCCAAGGGATCACAACTCCTCACCAGCTAGGGATCAAAGATGGATGAAAAATGAATCTGATGAATTGACAGAAACAGGCCTCAGAAGGTGGGTAATAACAAACTTCTCAGAGCTAAAGGAACATGTGCTAACCCAATGCAAAGAAACTAATAATCTAGAAAAGGGTTAGATGAGATGCTAACTAGAATAAACAGCTTAGAGAAGAATATAAACGACTTGATGGAGCTGAAAAACACAGCATAAGGACTTTGTGAAGCATACACAAGTTTCAATAGCCAAATCAACCAAGCAGAAGAAAGGATATCCGAGACTGAAAATCAATGCAATGAAATAAAATGAGAAGGCAAGAATAGAGAAAAAAGAGTGAAAATAAATGAACAAAGACTCCAAGAAATATGGGATAATGTGAAAAGACCTAATCTACATTTGATAGGTGTACCTGAATATGATGGAGAGAATGAATACAAGCTGGAAAACACTCTTCAGGATATTAACCAAGAGAACTTCCCCAATCTAGAAAGGCAGGCCAACATTCAAGTCCAGGAAATACAGAGAACACCACAAATATATTCCTCAAGAAGAGCAACCCCAAGGCACATAATTGTCAGATTCACCAGGGTGGAAATGAAGGAAAAAATGCTAAGTGCAGCCAGAGAGAAAGGTCGGGTTGCCCACAAAGGGAAGCCCATCAGACTCAGAGCAGATCTGTTGGCAGAAACCCTACAAGCCAGAAGAGAGTGGGACCAATATTCAACATGCTTAAAGAAAAGAACTTTCAACCTAGAATTTCATATCCAGCCAAACTAAGCTTCATAAGAGAAGGAGAAAGAAAATCCTTTATGGGCAAGAATTGCCAAGAGATTTTGTCACCACCAGGCCTGCCTTACAAGAGCTCCTGAAAGAAGCACTAAACGTAGAAAGGAACAACCAGTACCAGCCACTCCAAAAACTTACCAAATGGTAAAGACTATCAACACAATGAAGAAAATGTGTCAACTAACAGGCAAAACATCCAGCTAGCATCAAAATGACAGGATGAAATTCACACATAAGAATATTAAGCTTAAATGTAAATGGACTAAATGCACCAATCAAAAGACATAGACTGGCAAATTGGATAAAAGATCAAAACCCATCAGTGTGCTGTGTTCAGGAAACCCATCTCACATGCAAGGACACACATAGGCTCAACATAAAGGGATGGAGGAAGATTTACCAAGCAAATGGAGAGCAAAAAAAAAAAAGCAGGAGTTGCAGTCCTACTCTCTGATAAAATGGACTTTAAACCGACAAAGATCAAAAGAGACAAAGAAGGGCATTAAAAAGATCAATCCAATAGGAAGAGCTAACCATCCTAAATACATATGAATCTGATACAGGAGCACCCAGGTACATAAAGCAAGTTCTTAAAGACCTACAAAGAGACTTAGACTCCCACACAACAATAGTGGGAGACTTTAACACTCCACTGTCAATATGACAGATCAATGAGACAGAAAATTCACAAGGACATCCAGGACTTGAACTCAGATCTGGACCAAGCGGGCCTAATAGACATCCATAGAAATCTCCACCCCAAATCCACAGAATATATATTCTTCTCAGCACCGCATGGCATCTACTCTAAAATTGACCACATAATTGTAAATAAATCACTGCTCAGCAAATGAAAAAGAACAGAAATTATAACAAACAGTATCTCAGACCACAGTGCAATCAAATTAGAAATCAGAATTAAGACACTAACTCAGAACTGCACAGCTTCATGGAAACTGAACAACTGGCTCCTAAATATCAACAGGATAAACAATGAAATGAAGGCAGAAATAAAGATGTTCTTTGAAACCAACGAGATCAAAGATACGATGTACCAGAATCTCTGGGACACATTTAAAACAGTGTCTAGAAGGAAATTTATAGCAATAAATGCCTACCAGAGAAGCAAGGATCTAAAATCAACACCTTATCATCAAAATTGAAGGAGTAAGAGAACTCAAAAGAACTCAAAAGCAAGCTGAAAACAAGAAATAATTAAGATCAGAGCAGTACTGAAGGAGATAGGCACACACAAAAATCCTTCAAAAACTCAATAAATCCAGGAGCTGGTTTTTTGAAAAGATCAACAAAATAGACCACTAGCCAGAATAATAAAAAAGAAAAGGGAGAAATATAAACTACAATCAGACATTACTAAAACCAACTCTATGCACATAAGCCAGTAAACCTGGAAGAAATTGATAAATTCGTGGACACTGGCACCCTTCCAAGCCTAAACCAGGAAGAAGTTGAAATCTTGAACAGACCAATAACAATGGCTGAAGTTGAGGCAGCAATTAATAGCCTACCAACCAAAAAAAGTCCAGGTCCAGACGAGTTCACAGCTGAATTCTACAAGATATACAAAGAGGAGCTGGTACCACTCCTTCTGAAACTATTCCAAACAATCCAAAAAGAGAGACTCCTTCCCAAATGATTTTATAAGAGAATAAAATACCTAGGAATACAACTAACAAAGGATGTAAAAGACCTCTTTAAGGAGAACTACAAACCACTGCTCAAGGAAATAAGAGGGGACACAAACAAATGGAGAAACATTCCATTCTCATGGTTAGGAGGAATCAATATCATGAAAATGGCCATATTGCCCAAAATAATTTATAGATTTAATGCTATCCCCATCAAGCTACCAATGACCTTCACAGAACTGGAAAAAAACACCTTAAACTTCATATGAAACCAAGAGAGCCCGCATAGCCAAGACAATCCTAAGCAAAAAGAACAAAGCCAGAGGCACACTACCTGATTTCAAACTATACTAGAAAACTACAGTAATCAAAACAGCATGGTACTGGTACCAAAACAGAGATATAGACCAATGGAACAGAACAGAGGCATCGGAGGCAGTGCCACACATATACAACCATCTGATCTTTGACAAACCTGACAATAACAGGCAATGGGGAAAGGATTCCCTGTTTAACAAATGGTGTTGGGAAAACTGGCTAGCCACATACAGAAATCAGAAACTGGACCCCTTCCTGACACCCGACACTAAAATTAACTCCAGATGCATTAAAGACTTAAACATAAAACCTAACACCATAAAAACCCTAGAAAAAAAATCTAGGCAAAACCATTCAGGACATAGGCACACATCAGGACTTCATACCAAAAGCATTGGCAACAAAAGCCAAAATTGACAAATGGGATTGAATTAAACTTAAGAGCTTCTATACAGTAAAAGAAACAATCATTAGAGTGAACCAGCAAACAATAGAATGGGAAAAAATTTTTGCAATCCACCCATCTGACAAAGGGCCAATATCCAGAATCTAGAAAGAACTAAAACAGATATACGAGAAAAACAAACAAACAAACCCATCCAAAAGTGGGAGAAGGATATGAACGGACACTTTTCAAAAGAAGACATATATGAGGCCAACAAACATATGAAAAAATGCTCATCATCACTGATTATTAGAGAAATGCAAATCAAAGCCACATTGAGATACCATCCCATGCCAGTTAGAATGGAGATCATTAAAAAATCTGGAGACAACAGATGCTGGAGAGGATGTGGAGAAACAGGAACACTTTTACACTGTTGGTGGGAGTGTAAACTAGTCTAATCATTGTGGAAGACAGTGTGGTGCTTCCTCAAAGACCTAGAGATAGAAATTCTATTTGACCCAGCAATCCCGTTACCAGGTAAATACCCAAAGGATTATAAATTGTTCTATTATAAAGACACATGCACACATATGTTCATAGCAGCACTGTTTACAATAGCAAAGATCTGGAACCAACCCAAATGCCCACTGACAATAGACTGGACAAGGAAAATGTGGCACATATACTCTATGGAATACTATGCAGCCATAAAAAACGATGAGTTCGTGTCCTTTGTAGGGACATGGATGAATCTGGAAACCATCATTCTCAGCAAACTGACAGAAGAACAGAAAATCAAACACCGCATGTTCTCACTCATAGGTGGGTGTTGAACAGTGAAAACACATGGACACAGGAAGGGGAGCATCACACACTGGGGTCTGTTCTGGGGGGCTAAGGGACAGTCAGTGGGGGTGTGGGGAAGTGGGGAGGGAAAACATGGGGAGAAATGCCAGATGTAGATGACAGGGGGATGGAGGCAGCAAACCACATTGCTATGTGCGTACCTATGCAACAATCTCACAGGATCTGCACATGTACCCCAGAACCTAAAGTACAATCAATAAATAAAATAAAAAGTGGTTATAAATATGAGTGCAGAACTGCCTTTGAGCTACAACTCTGGGCACAATGCCTATGGGGTATCCCTGCTCTGCAAGAAGCAGAACCTCAGCAGCTGCTATACACTGTCACTTAAAAAAAGTTGCTGTTTAACAGCACCTGCTCTCCCTGGAATTCTTTCTTGGGAAAAACCAATAACTCTCCTGGGGTAAGCCATAATTTTGAAGCTCACCTGTCCTCCATCAAGTCTCTCTTCCTTGATATGAAGGAAGTTCTTAGTTTGCACAATTCCTGTGCATGAATTTCAATTACCACCATTTAATAAAATAATCAGGTCCCCAACAACAGGGTTCAAATTTCAGTTAACACAGATATTAACTATGAGTAATTGCATAAAGTACAAACTTATTGGTCAGGACGTTCATTCACTAATCACAACATAATTAAACAGATGCATATTACAATCAGTGACAATTACATCACGTCTTTCCAAGTCTGTTGGTGATTGGTCACTGTATATTTGTTTTACAGTTCACACAGACAGTAAAGTGTGTAGCTATGTTGCCTCCTTGTCTCTCAGTGATACACAAACTGTATTTTACAAAAATGGATAATCAAAAGAGAGAATTGGCCAATAAGGATCAAAGTACACCAAAGATGCAAGAAGTGAATTCAAGTCAAATATAAATGGAGTTATAAAAGAGAAAGCTGACTGTGGGAATGTCAACACAGCTGCCTTTCAAGAGACTCTAGATATGCAGCCAGTGGAAACTGGTGAAGACAAACCTATCAGCATAAATGAGAAAAGTGGTTGTAATGAAAAGAATAAAGATATCCCAGATGCCTATAAAATGCTTCACATTAAAAGAACTCTCAGAGATAGTTCATCCTCATTAAAGGAAATCTAAGACATATTTTATAACATTGAAAGTAAAAATCATAAAATATTGGCAGTTGATCCAAACTTAAACAGGAATATGATAATTTACCAAGGCATAGAACAGATGTTCGTTCTGTATAAGTTATACAATGAGAAGTAGACAAGCGCTGCCCAAACTTTCGATAGAGTTTTTCTAAATAAAACATTGTTATTTCTGTTATCCATGTTTTAAATTACAGTGTGCTAAGTAAAAATTAGTTTGACTATTTTTCCGTTTCCTTATACATTTATAACCATTAAAGTTTTTAATGTTTTGAGAAAAAAAAACTTTTCTTGAGACTGAGTCTCACTCTGTTGCCCAGGCTGGAATGTAGTGGCACGATCTTGTTTCACTGCAACCTCCACCTCCCAGGTTCAAGTGATTTTTCCCCCTCAGTTTCCCGAGTAGCTGGAATTACAGGCACGTGCCACCACGTCCGGCTAATTGTTTTTTGTATTTTTAGTAGAGATGGGGTTTCACCATGTTGTTCAGGCTGGTCTTGAACTCCTGACCTTGTGATCCACCTTCCTTGGCCTCTCAAAGTGCTGGGATTATAAGCATGAGCCACAGTGCCCAGCGGTGACAAAAAATTTTTAAAGGGCACAGAACAATTATACATTTTCCCTTTGATTATTAAAATTGTTTTGCACAGTTCTTTTTTACAGTCCTGTGCTACTATGTAAACAAAGAATTACCTGTAACTTCTTCATTGGCTTCCAGGACACCACATTCACTTAGTTTTCTTCCTCATCATTGGTTTTCCTTTTCAATCCCCTTAACTCTAAGTGTTGGAGGACACCAGAGCTTAGTTCTTAGAGTCATTCTTTTATTTATCTACACTAATTCCTTAGAGATTTCATCCAGGCCAGGAGCAGTGTCTCACGCCTGTTATCCTAGCACTTGGGAAGGCCAAGGTGGGAGGATCACTTGAGCCCAGGAGTTCTTGGCAACAAACTCAGATTCCTGCCTCTACAAAAAATTTAAAATTAGCTGGGCATGGTGGCGTGCACCTGTAGTCCTAGCTACCTGTGAAGCTGAAGTGGGAGAATCTCTTGAGCCCAGGAGTTTGAGGCTGCAGCGAGCTATTATTCCACTATTGGCACTGCATGCCAGACTTGGTGACAGAGCGAGATCCTGTTGCAAGAAAGAGAGAGAGAGCAAGAGAGAGAGGGAGAGAAAGGTCATCCAGTCTCACAGCCTAAAATATCACTACATGCCAACAATGCCCACATTTACATCTCCAGCCCAGACTTCTCACTCAAACTCCAGATTTACATATCCAACAGATTGTATGCTCTCTACTTGGCTATCTACTTGGCTGTCTTAAACCTAATATATGATATAACCAGAACTGAAATCCCCACCCCAACCAATAAAAAAGGCAACTGTTCTACCCACAGCCCACATATTCCCCATCTCAGGTGATCACAGTTTCTTCCTTCTAGTTGCTCAAGCCAAACATCCTGGAGTCATCCTTAATTATTCTTTTCCCCTCACATCCCCTAGAATATCTGTCTGAAGTCCTATTGGCACTACCTTAAAAATATATCCAAATCAGACCACTTCTCCCCACCTCCACTGATATCATCATCTTGTGCCAATACATCATCATCTCTTGCCTGGAGTACTGCAATAAATCTCTCTCCTAATCTGTTTTCAACAAAACAACCAGGATAGTTCTTTTAAAATATATGTCACTCCTCTATTCAGATGTCCCTGCCCCCAGTGGCTCATTTCATTCAGAGAAAAAAGCCAGCAACTTTCCAAAGACCTAGTAAGTTCTACACAGTCTGGCCCATTGTTAATTTTCTAATTCTATCTCCTACTCTTCTTCCTGTCACTCACTCCATTTCAGACACTCTCACTGGCCTACTTCTTGCCAAGGTATGTGAGTATTTTAAGTAAGAGATGCTAGCACTTCCTTGAGTACTTTAAGTAAGATATGTTAGCATTTAGAGCCTTTGCCCTTTCAGGAAGAAAAGCTTGCTGAAAAGCACTTTCTGCAGAAATCCACCCAGCTAACTCCCGTCAAGTCTTTGCTCCATGTCACCTCAAGGTACAACCACCTACCCTGACCTACCTTCACAACCTACTGCCACTCTCCAGAAACACATTACTCTTAATTTTCTCCATTTTTTACATCATTCATCAGCCAATATACTGTATGATTTATTTACTTGTGTTATTGTCTATCTCCTGCTGCTTAGAAGGTCAACTCAATGTGGGTAGCAATTTCTTTTCTATTTTGTTTACTGATAAAAAGTCCAAGGGCCTGGTGATAGTGTCTGGCACACAATAAGCATTTAATAATTACAGTTGATCCTTGACAACAAGAATTTACATTTCACAGGCCCACTGAAACCTGGATTTTCTTCTCTTTGCCACCCTTTAGACAGCAAAATCAACCCATCCTCCTTAGCCTACTCAACATGAAGCAGAGGATGAAGACCTTTAAGATGATCCACTTCCACTTAATGAATAGTAAATAATCTTCTTTCTTATGATTTCCTTAACTTTGTTTTCTCTAGCTTACTGTATACAGGATGTAATACACACGACATACAAAATATGTGTTAACGTTTATGTTATCAGTAAGGCTTCTGGTCAACAGTAGGCTATTAGTAGTTGTAGTTAAGTTTGGGGGTGTCAAAAGTTACACATGAATTTTCAACAGTGCAGGAAGGTTGGTACCCCTAACTTCCACACTGCTCAAGGGTCAACTGTATTTGGTAAATAAATCAAGTTGAAAAAATTCTAAGTTACTAGTTATTACATTGACCCAGGGAAACTTCTGTTTATGTCTAATAATTCCCATCTAGTGAGGGAAATCTGAAAATCTAGAATGTGACTACTCATTCGTTTTCTTCAAGAATGACTTCCTGAATATTTTGAGTATGCCAAACCCTAGAAGTCAAACACATACCTTTCTGATTCTGGAGCTGGTGCGTCTTGCTTTTGGACACGGTTCTGAATTGATGCAAGTGCTTCTGGTGAATACTGGGCAGCATTGCTCTCCATGTATTTCAAAACATATTCATCTGTATCAAGGATGATGAACCGGTGACCAAACACTGGAGAGAAGGCAGCAACACACTTAGCTTGGTGATGTTCTCTCATGCAATCAGGAGTAAAACAGTATTAACCCTCCAATGATAAATTCATGGGTATGCATTTATGACAGAAAATAATGAGCTTTCTTTAAATGACATAGTAATATGCAGTCATTTGTTCAGTGTTTACAAAACTTATTGTTGACATCTGTAGCCAACAAATGCAATCAATTTAGAATTTAATTGATTAGGAAGGAAATTAACACATTATACCATATATACAAGGATAGTAGCTTTATCTCAGTTGCAATACAATCTAATTGCCTCTTAAGAGGGTTAAATGAATTAAATTCCAACTAAGAACTCATTCAAAGAGCCAGGAAGGAATTCTGGACTGTGTTTAGACCTACCCTCAATCACAGCACCAATGAAGAAGTCACCGGGGCCATAGTAGATGGGGTTGTCCACTGTAGAGTATGGTTTAACAACTTTAGTCCTGCCAAGGTACTTGCCCCCAATGATACCAGAGTTGCGAACAGGAGGCTCAAAGATACTGATCATGTCAGTAGCTAGAAAGTAAGAGAAGACAAATCTGCGGTCTTTGTCTTCTGGGATGGGGGATTCCTAGAAAGGTAAAGAAAAGAGGCTACTATGAAGGTTCATGGTCTATGCCGATGTGCAAACCTAAATGCCTACGGGGCCAGGTATAGGATATAAATGAAGCAGTCTGTGTTCTTACAATATAAACAAACCATCTATGGGGAATTCTGGTGTCTTTGGGAAGAACATGCCTCATCTATGAGAGGCTTCCCAAGGAAAGCTGCACCAACTCAACCCAATTGTTGCCTTGTGAGACTGTAGGCCCAATGTTGCTAGATCTTTCAGTTTTTCTAAATATAAAAATGTGAATTACTATTTTAAACCTCTGATTTTTAAAGTACTGACTCCAACCCTTCTAAAGCACCATAAAGCCCAAACAAACAGTATATGAGAACATATACGTGGGCTACATTCTGATACAGGCTGCCAGTTTGAGACCTGTTGGCCGACATTATGTTCAACTTCATGAACACTGAGATGATTACATAAGGTTTCGGTTTTTAAGCAAATCAATTTATTTACATATTGTAAAAAATAAAATTTAAAAAGATGGGATAGAGTAATAAATCAAAGAATTGAAAGTGATTCTGAAAAATTACCATGTAGACAAGACTTTTTCTAAATCAAATTGAAGAGTGATCACACAAACCCTAAGAAAGAAATTCCAGCTCCAACAAACCTTAATATGGATTTTCTTATTCCTGACTAAAAGCCTTTCATATTGTAACCGTAGCACATGTTTTCATTGAGACCATGGGATTGTTTGTGTAACAATTCCTCATCTATTAAAGAAGTCATTAGATTTTTCTCAGTAAAATAATTTTCTCATATCATTCACTCATCTAATAGTCTCCAAATCTTTCAGACTGTATAGCCATGTAATAGAAGTATAAATTTTAAATAAACAACCACAACATAGTTAATGAAAATCAAATCACATCACTCCTCTGCTCTCAAATCTTCAAAGAATTCCTGTCACACACAGAATAAAATACAAAGTTATAAGCACGGGGATACTGGGGGGGCAGGGGAAGATGATGGTAATGTTTTATCATGGCAGAAAGACTACTATAAAACTTATAAAAATATTCTTTATTGGGAATGAGGTTTACGTTTATAGAAAAGCTGCATAAATATTACAGAGAATTCTCACTCCCCTTATCAAGGTTCTCCTAATGTTAACAGCTTATACAGCCATCAGTACAATCATCAGAACCAGGAAAATAACAATAGTAAAACATTAGTAAATAAATTATGGTCCTTATTCAAATTTCACCTATTTCTCACACATGATTTTTTATTTCAGGATCCCATCCACTATCCCACATTGCATTTAGTTATTCTTTGTCTTTGGTCTCCTCCAATAGGTGATAAGTAATTCCTTAGTCTGCCCTGGTCTTTCATGACTTTGACACTTTTGCCGACTACTGATCAATTATTTTGTTGAATGTTCCTCATGCATTTCATTTTTGTATTTTTGGTAAAAGTATTCCAGAAAAGATATCATGTTTTTAGTGTATACCAAGGAGTTCCTGATATCAATATGCCTTATTACGGATGACGCTGACCGTGATCACTTGGTTAAGAAGGTTTCTGCTGGATTTATTTCCTTAAAGTTATTACATTTTCCTTTGCAATTAATAAACATCTTGGGGGACATGTTTTGAGATTATGGAAATCCTGTTTCTCCTCAAAGGTTTTCCAACTAATGTTAGTAGCCACTGCTGGATCTTATCTACAACCATGATTACTGCATTATGTGCCTAATGACCATTTTTCTACTTCCCACTTTTCTTCTATGTAATATTACATATTTCTTCTATGTAATAGCTGAAATTCTACTGTATGGAGGACTTGTCTCTTTGGGGATGAGTATCACTGATGTTGTTTAGAATTACAGGCACATAGTAATAATAATAAACAGACAAACTTTTAGTTGGTTTTATTTTTTTTATTGCATTTTAGGTTTGGGGGTACATATGCAGAACTTGCAAGATAGTTGCATATGTACACATATGGCAGTGTGTTTTGCTGCCCTCCTCCCCTTCATCCACATTTGGCATTTCTCCCCAGGCTATCCCTCCCCAGGCCCCCCGCACTGTCCCTCCCCTATTCCCCCAAATAGACCCCAGTGCGTAGTACTCCCTTGCCGGTGTCCACGTGTTCTTATTTTTCATCACCTGCCTATGATCGAGAGTATGAGGTATTTCATTTTCTGTTCTTGTGTCAGTTTGCTGAGAATGATGTTCTCCAGATTCACCCATGTCCCGACAAAGGTCACAAACTCATCATTTTTGATTGCTGCATAATATTCCATGGTGTATATGTGCCACATTTTCCCAGTCCAGTCTACCATGGATGGGCATTTGGGTTGGCTCCAGGTCTTTGCTATTGTAAACAGTGCTGCAATGAATATTCGTGTTCATGTGTCCTTATAGTAGAATGATTTATAGTCCTTTGGATATATACCCAGTAATGGGATTGCTGGTTCAAATGGAATTTCTATTTCTAAGGCCTTGAAGAATCACCACACTGTCTTCCACAATGGATGAACTAATTTACACTCCCACCAGCAGTGTTCCTATTTCTCCACATCCTCTCCAGCATCTGTTGTCTCCAGATTTTTTAATGATCGCCACTCTAACTGGCGTGAAATGATATCTCAATGTGGTTTTGATTTGCATCTCTCTAATGGCCAGTGATGATGAGCATTTTTTCATGTTTGTTGGCCTCATGTATGTCTTCTTTTGTAAAGTGTATGTTCATATCCTTTGCCCATTTTTGAATGGGCTTTTTTTTTTTTCCTGTAAATCTATTTGAGTTCTTTGTAAATTCTGGATATCAGCCCTTTGTCAGATGGGTAAACTGCAAACATTTTTTCCCATTGGGTTAGTTGACGATTCACTCTAGTGACTGTATCTTTTGCCGTGCAGAAGCTGTGGAGTTTGATTAGGTC
>JAPYYA010001893.1:0-14630 GCA_028533165.1 Leontopithecus rosalia | reverse complement strand
GCACCCATTAAAACAAGGTGGGCACACGTCCATTAAAACAAGGCGGGCATGCACCCATTAAAACAAGGCAGGCATGCACCATTTAAACAAGGCGGACATGCACCCATTAAAACAAGGTGGGCGCTTACCCATTAAAACAAGGTGGGCGCTTACCCATTAAAACAAGGTGGGCACGCACCCATTAAAACAAGGTGGGCGCTTACCCATTAAAACAAGGTGGGCACGCACCCATTAAAACAAGGTGGGTGCTTACCCATTAAAACAAGGTGGGTGCTTACCCATTAAAACAAGGTGGGTGCTTACCCATTAAAACAAGGCGGGCATGCTCACTCTTACTTCCCTTTCCTTTTTGGTCTCATTAGCATCATGACATGAGACTCAGAACCAGCCAGCTCTTTGTAATGAAGCCGCTTCAAACAAAACAGATTTTACATGGTCTGGCTTGTGTGCTGTCACCGTTTTCCTAAAGCAAAAATAGTATCTGGTTAAGTCACTTTCTCGTATTATATTGTTTCCAGTGCCAGGTTTAAATATACACAAAAATCCCTTAATTATTTGGGGTTCAAATGACGCGAAGGGCCAAACAACCCGATCACTGTTTGGGGAATTCTCCATTTATTGTGTTCTTGTCCTGCTCCTATTGAGATGCCAGATGCTGGTCCACCTGGATGATGACCAGACAGCGTGGCAGTGGGGAGGAGATTGGCGCTGTCCACACCAGTGGTGCTCACCCAGCCCCTGGAGTAAGTCATAATGGGGTATTTAATATGGGGGTGCAGTGAAACAAATCCTCCCCCTAAAGGCTTTATAGATGAAGCAGGATCTTTCTTTTCTCCAAAGCACAGGGGTCTTTTCTGTCTTTTGTTTGTTTGTTTGTTTCTTTCTTTCTTTCTATGAGATGGAGTCTGGCTCTGTTGCCCAGGCTGGAGTGCAGTGGCGTAATCTTGGCTCACTGCAACCTCCGCTTCCCGGGTTCAAGTGATTCTTGTACCTCATCCTCTCAAGTAATTGGGATTATAGGCATCTGCCACCATGTCTGGCTTATTTTTGTATTTTTAGTAGAAATGGGGTTTCACTCTGTTCGTCAGGCTGGTCTTGAACTCCTGACCTCAGGTGATCCACCTGCCTTGACCTCTCAAAGTGCTGGGAATATAGTTATGAGCCACTGCACCTGACCCCTTTTCTCTTATTTTTGACAGAAGGAATTTGGGGAGGGCGATTGCAAGTGTAACCCAGTTCTAAGACCGTTCCTGGCCAAGCACAGTGGCTCACACCTGTAATCTTGGGATTTTGGGAGGCATGGCTTGAGGCCAAGAGGTCAAGGCTGGGGTGAGCCGTGATTACCCCACTGCACTCCAGCCTTGGTGACAGAGTGAGATCCTGTTTTTTAGAAAAAAATTTCTAAGCATCTTAAAACTCTGAAAATAAGCCCTAGCTACAACCCCTAGGGGCAGAGCAGGCAGGATGATCAGAAGCACAGACCAGACATCGTGCTAAATAGAAGTGAGTACTGGTCGGATCAGCCTTGAACATGTACGACTCTGGCATTCAGCAGACAAGGGCAGCCATGAGAAAGACTGGCAGCCTGCTCACTGGCAGCAGCAATGAAGCTCCTGCCATCTGGGTGCTGAGGGGGAGGGGCAGTGGCCTCTCCTGGAGTCCGGCAGACAAGGGTGCAGGTTTTGGCTCAGCAGGCACACTGGCACTGCGATCCAGTTCCAGCACAATCACGCCTTGTTCTGAGAGTTCCAGGCCCAGGTTGCATCAGCTTTCAAAGGACTCTGACTAATCTGTCCCAACTGCGGTGGAAGATTCTGAGAATGAGCATGAGGAAGTCAATGTCACTATTGTGTGGGGCTGAGTTTTTGTTTACCATTTCAAACAGACCTGGCTGGACTTGCTAGTGGCTCAACTGACAAAGCATTGTGCAATCCCGAGGGGGGTGCCGGGCTGGCGGAAGGGCTGGATTCAGCAGTCACACAGGAGGGACTGCTCTGGTTCACTGTGGGAGCCGACGTCGGCCCACTGCAGTTTTAAATCCAACTGTTTTTCTTCGGCCAAACCCCCTGTATTAGCTTCCCAGGGCTGCTTAATAAAGAAGCACTACAGAGTGGGTGGCTTAAACCACAGAAATGTATTTCTCACGGTTGTGGAGGCTGGAGGGCTGAGATCAAGGTGTTGGCAGGGCTGGTTTATCTTGAGGCCTCTGTCTTTGGCTTGCAGACGGCCGGCTTCTCCCTGTGTGCTCATATGGCTGTCTCTCTGTGCCTGTCTGCGTTCATATTTCCTCTCCTTATAAGGACACCAGCCATGTGGGGGCCCATCCTAATGACCTCATTTTAACTTCATAACCTGCCTAAAAACGCCATTTCTAAATGTAGTCACATTCTGAGGTATTGGGGTTAGGGCTTCTAGGTGTGTGTTTGGGAGGAATGCAGTCACAGCATTACCAAATCACTGTTGTCACACACACAATGAGCACAGAGTGAGCACATCCTGTAAAAGTCACAGTTCTGGGAGATTTGATGAAGGCACAGTGAAGGCATGTTCTGCAGGCCATTGGCATCAGGCACCCCATCATTAAATAACCTAATTATGACAAATGCTACAAGAATACAGGCTGCCAGAGTGTTCCCACTGAAGGGGCCCTTCAAGAGGGTTTACTTCAAATAGCCCCTCTAGTGATGGGAAACGGAAGTGTGGAGCGGCGTGAAGACTCACCCAAGGTCACAGGCAAGTTAGGAGCAGAGCCAGGGCGGCCTCAGTAGCTTCCCCATGCCCGTCATTCTCACAGGCAGGGTGGACTGCCAGGGGGCCTCCCTGAGAACTTTCAAAGTTTACCGATTCCCCTGGGGGCTGGGATTCAGTAGTTCTGAGCACTGGGAGCTCCCATAGGGTTCTGCTACCCAACCAGGATCGAGGGTCACTGCTCCTTCTGCAATAGAAACAGCGGTTGGATTTCCTGTAAAAGGCCAAATAGTAAATGTCTTTGGCTTTGTGGGTCACACAGTCTCCATTGCAGCTACTCAGTGATGCTGTGTAGTTTTGAATTACGACCGTAGTTTTCCATCAATAACGATCTGTAGAGATATGGATTCAAAAAAATCAAAGAGAATAAAAAGAGTTGAGGAGAACACAGAAGGCTAGATAAGGTCTCCATGCACAAGGGGGACAAGACATGTTTACAGACCCACGAGAAAGACATGCAGCAATACCAGTAGCTCAGGGCTCACGTCCGAGCAGAGGTTCCAAGTCTGAATGCTGCACAATCATCTGGCCAACATGAAACATTCAGTATCTTGGGCCCCACACATGGAGACTCTCAGAGAGAGGGTCAGCACGTGAAGGATCTGTAGTTTACCAATTCCCACATGCAATTCTCAGGTCACGAGGGTTCAGACCCAAGACAAGGAATCAGGCAGTGCCTGAATAAGCACTTCAGGGGCATTGAGAAGGGGGAACGGTTGTGCTGTGAAGGTATCAGAGAGGACTTTTTGGAGATATTGCCTGAGGGGAAGTCACAGGCTTGGGAGAGTTTAGTTAGGATGAAGCCGTAAGCAGAGGCTGCTTCAGACAGGAAGCTCACTGTCCGAGATGGGAACATGTGCCCAGTGATGGGGGTTCTTGCTGTGTAGCTGGCCAGTGGGTTGGAGAACCACGTGAGCATGTGAATGCAGGCTGAGTCAGTTAGGGCATATTCTGCAGGTCAGTGATACGCATCGTATAAAGCAGATAAAAGCGGAACAATGCTCCTTAAAAGAGGGCTGGGGAAATAACAAAAAAATAGAAATTGAAAAAGAAGAAATGTGCAGAACTCACATGATCTGATTTCAAGATTTACTCTAGAGCAACTGCAATCACTCAGTCTGGCACTGGTGACAGAATAGACGTATCGATCAATGGAACAGAACGGAGAGCCTAGTAAGAGAGCCACACAAATACAGTCCATTGATTTTTGACAAAGGTGCAAAAACAGATCAATGGAGAATGGATAATCTTTTAAAAAATGGTGCTAACATAATGAGAAAATTATACGTAATAAATACAAAAGTAAACTCAAACTGTATCATAGAGCTAAGTGTAAAATGCAAAATCCTGAAAATTTTAACAATAAAAGGAGGAGCTATATGGGAATTCTGCACCTTCCACTCGGTTTTGCTGTGAATTTAACACTTCTCTAAAAGATAAAGACTGGTGTGTGTGTGTGTGTGTGTGTGTGTGTGTGTGTGTGTGTGTTGGTGTTTTGTTTTTTCCTGAGACAGAGTCTTGCTCTGTCACCCAGGCTGAAGTGCAGTGGCATAATCTCGGCTCACTGCAACCTCTGCCTCCCAGTTCAAGCAATTCTCCTTCCTTTGCCTCTCAAGTAGCTGGGATTACAGGCACACACTACCACACCTGACTAATTTTCGTATTTTTAGTAGAGATGAGGTTTCACCATGTTGGTCAGGCTGGTCTCAAACTCCTGACTTCAAGTGACCTGCCTGCCTCAGCCTCCTAAACTGTTGGGATTACAGACATGAGCTACTGTGCCAGGCCAAAGACTGTTTTTTAAAATGGGCAAAAGACTTGAAAGATACTTCATCAAATAGGATATTCTGATGGCAAATAGCACATGAAGAGATGCATTAACATCATCAGGCATTAGGGAAATGCCAATTCAATCTGCCAGGTGATGCCACCACAAGTGGGTAAAGTTAAAAATCTCATAATACCAAGTCCCAGCTAGGATGCAAAAGAACGGAAGCTCAGGCATTAAAGGTGCCAGTGTAGAGCAGTGCAGCCACTTTTGATAGTGGTTGGATGACTTCTTATCAAGTTAAACATACATCCACCAAATTAGCAATCCCACCTACCTGCTTACTCAAGTTTAAAAAAAGAAAACAAGGAAAACTATACCTACATTTTTTAAGTATTCAAATATTTATAGTGGATCTATTCATAATTATTCCAAACTGAAAACCTATTAAACCAAACTTCTCTGCGGACAAATGGATAAGCAGACTGTGGCACATCCACGAAATGGAATACTACTCAGCAATAAACAAGAACACACTGTTAACTCATGCAACAGGATTGATGGATAAACCTTTCTTTCTGGAAAAGGCAACAGAGATGGAGAAGAGATGAGTGGAGCAGAACTGGTCACAGAAGGGCAGCACGTACAATCATTTGGGGTGATGAAGCTGTTCTGTATCTTGATTGTGGTGGTGGTGTGTTTCTATGCATTCACCAAATCTCCTAGAATTGTATACCAAACCAGTGGGTTTTATCATATGTGAATTCAGACCTAAATAAATAGAAACTTAAAAGAAGACAGAAGATCCCAGAGTCTCCCTGATGAGCTGTGTCCTAACCCTCCACATCTCTTTCACCAAGTGCGATTACTCCCTGGGGCTGGGGAACACCTTGGCTGCAGACCACAAGCTCCACCTCCACGTGTTTGTGCCATGATGTGATTAGAAGATAAGAGTGTTTTAGGAAGAAAATCATGGTGGTGATACATTATGTGCCTTAGTGCTACTCTCTGCTATGAATTGAAGAAGATTAAGAAAAGTGGGAGGGGAGGCGGGACCTCATCTCTCCTGTCTGAGAACTATGGGGTCTCAGTACTGCAGAGATGTTTTTCAGTGTCTGCTCTAGTTTCTCTTGGTCAAAGCTCCCCTTCACCGTCCTCCCTAAGAGGAGTCAACCTGACCACTCACCACCTTGACAGGAGTCTAAGGAGGATCTGGAGCTACATGGTGTCCTCCACCTGCCTTCGCAATGCCTACTGCTGGGTGGATCCCTGTGTGGCTCTGGGCCTTAATTTTAGGTTTGCAAATTGATTTTTAAATTGGCTGTGTGCATCCTGCAGGGGTAGTTGAAAAGCTGGAGGCATGTGTATACTGGAACAGATGGGGTAAACTTGTGCACTTCCATACATACATCCCCCAGAATAATTCACACTTCTCTGTCTTACATACTCCCACATATGAGTGAGGACATGTATTTGTCTTTCTATGCTTGGCTTATTTCACTTAACATAATATTCTCCATTTCAATGCATGTCATGCATGTTGCTACAAATGAGAGCATTTCATTCTTTTATGGCTGAATAATACTTCAGTGTGTGTGTGTGTGTGTGTGTGTGTGTGTGTGTGTGTGAGCATATCATCTGGAAACAAGAATAATTTGACTTATTCCTTTCCAATTTGGATGCCCTGTATTTCCTCCTGTTGACTAATGGCTCTGCCTTGGACTTCCCGTAGAACATTGAATAAAAGGGGTGAAAGTGGCTGTCCTTGTTTTATTCCAGATCTTAGAGGAAAGCCTTTCAGTTTTTCCCCATTCAGTATGATCTAGCTGTGAGTTTGTCATAGATGGCTTTTATTGTTTTGAGGTATGTTCCTTCTGCATCAACTTTATTAACAATTTTTGTCATGAAATAATTTAAATTTTATCAAATGCTTTTTTGGCATTTATTGAAAAAATCATAAGTTTATTTGTCCTTGATTCTATTAATGTTTTGTATCCTGTTTACTGATTTGCATACGTTGAACAATTCTTGCATCCCTGAGATTAACCCCACTTAATCATGATGAATGATCTTTTTAATGTATTGTTGAATTTGGTTTGCTAGTATTTTTTTGAGAAGTTTTACATCTGTATTCATGTGTGATATTAGCTTCTATTTTTCTTTTTTTGATGTGTCTTTGGTTTTGGCATCAGGATTATGCTGGTCTCAGATGAGTTTGAAATCATTCTTTCCTCCTCAGTTTTTCTGAGACTAATTTGACTAGAATTGGAATTGGTTCTTCTTTAAATATTTGATAGAATTCTGCAGTAATCGTATCAGGCCCTGGGCTTTTCTTTGACGGAAGACTTTTTACTACTGTTTCTATCTCGTCACTTGTTATTGGTCTGTTCAAGTTTTCTCTTTCTTCTTGGCTCAATCTTGATAGGTTGTATATGTCTAGGAATTTGTCCATTTATTCTAGGTTTTCCAATATATTGGCATATAGTGGGTCACAGTAGTCTCTGATGTTCCTTTGAATATTTGTGGTATCCGTTGTAGTGTCTCCTTTTCTACCTCTGATTTTATTTACTTGGGTCTGCCCTCCTAGCCAAGCTAATGGCTTGCCAATTTTGCTTTTTTTTTTCCCAAACAAAAACCAAAACATAAAAACTCCGAAGTTTTCTTTTGTTGATCTTTTGTGGGTTTTTAAGTCTAAGTTTTATTTATTTCTGCTCTAATTTTTATTTTTCCTTTTCTCCTAATTTTGAATTTATGTTGTTCTTGCTTTTCTTGTTCTTTAAGGTGCGCTGTTAAGTTGCTTAAATTTTTTTTTTACTTTTTTGAGGTATGTGTTTATTACTTATAAATTTCCCTCTTAGTTCTGCTTTTGCTGTATCATCCTATAGTTTTTTTCTACACTGTTTCTATTTTAATTTGTTCTCACCAACATCAATGTTTTTTCTTATTAGTCTAGTTCTGTATCAATAATATATTATTATCAAAAATTGATTTGGGGACAATTTCTTCTTTTCTGTTCTCTGAAAGAGTTTGTGTAAGGGTGAAATTATTTATTAAACATTTGGTAGAATTTACTCACAAAAACCACATTAAATGGTTAATTCTTTTTGCAGAGTTTTATTTTTATGACTATTTCAATATCTTTAACAGTTACATGATGATTTAGATTTTTTCTTCCTGAGTCAGCTTCAGTGATCTATATTTTTCTAGGAATTTGTTTACGTTTTCCTGTTTTTGACTGTATTTACACAATGTTTGTAATTTAATCTAACATTAAAAAAGATATCTTTCATCTCTAATATGCTTCTCTTTTCTTCCATTCTTATGTATTTGTGCCTTCAGTTTTTTAACTGACAATTTTGTCAGGGAGGAGTCACCTTGTTCAAAACAATCATCCTTTGTCTAGTCAAATCCTCTCCGTTACATATACACACATGTAGGTACTTTCATGTATATCCTCTCTTTCTGTTATTTCTTTCTGCTTTGTTTAATTTTTTCAGTCTTTTTCTAACTTCTTAAGTTGGATCCTAACTTCTTAAGTAGTTTCTTTTTAGCCCATATTTTTTAATATGTTCAAAAACTGATGAATATCCCTCCACTTAATGTCCTACTGCTTCTACATGTCTAAGTCACATAATAATGTTTTTATTATCATTATGCCCTAAATATTTCTACTACATATTTTTTGGAGTCACAAATTATTTAGAAGTGTTCTAATTTGTCCTTGATTTCTAATTTCTTTGAATTTAGATTAGAGAACATGGTCAAACTGATTCTCTGAAGTTTGTCTGTTTCTTTTTTTTTTGAACCAGCATGTGACCAATATCCATAAATATTCCATGTATATATGGAAAGCATAAACATTTTCCAGTTTTTGAATGCAGCATTCTTTATAACATTCATTAGATCAAGCCTTCCAATTTCTTTATCTTTCCTATGTTTTGCCTGCTTAAGCTCTTGATTACTAATACAATTTATTAGAAGTCTGAGTTTATCCTTATTTCAACTCAGAATTTTGAAGATGTATTTATTATCATCTGGCTTCCACTGTTGCTGTTGAGAAGTCAGCTGTCTGTCTAATTATTACTATTTTACAGACATGCTCTCTCCCCGGCCCCATAAGATCTCCTCTGTGTCTTTGGTGTACTATCATTTTACTGTGGTGTCCTTATTATGAACGTCTCTTGACTACACTGCCTGGAACTCTTGGAAATTTTCGAATTTGAAGATTTATGTCTCTTGTTAATTTTAGAAAATTGACAGTCATTCTCCCTTTGAATGTTGGCTCTCTCACATTTATTTATTCTCTTTCTAGGACCCTAATGAAATGCATATTAGACAATCTCACTCTGTGTCTCTTAACCCGTTTTATATTTTCCATATCTTTGTCTCCATGAACTGCATTTGGGGTGATTTATAAAAATCTACTTTCTCCAGCAATGGTTTTCTTTGGGCTATTTCAAATTGGCTGTTATGATTAATTGTTAACTTCTACAACATCTGTGTTTGGTAGAATTTATCTATAAGACCCACCTGAAACTGATGCTTCCTTTGTGGAACTACGTAAATATTCTTAGTGGGTTGGTGACTATTCAGACACTTTAAGTTTCTTCTTGAGTTAGTTTTGACAATTTGTATTTTTTTAACAAATTTGTTAGTTTCTCCATTTATCAAATGTATTGGATAAAGGTTGTTCCTAATTTCATTTTTAAAGCTTTTCCTCTCAAGGCATAGTTTTGTTATTTAAAAATATACACTTAAAATATTAAACACCTTTATTTTGGTTCTTTAGATAATTATTTTAACACCTTTATTTTGGTTCTTTTTTTTTTTTTTGAGACGGAGTTTCGCCCTTGTTACCCAGGCTGGAGTGCAATGGCGCGATCTCGGCTCACCGCAACCTCCGCCTCCTGGGTTCAGGCAATTCTCCTGCCTCAGCCTCCTGAGTAGCTGGGATTACAGGCACGCGCCACCGTGCCCAGCTAACTTTTTGTATTTTTAGTAGAGACGGGGTTTCACCATGTTGACCAGGATAGTCTCGATCTCTTGACCTCGTGATCCACCCGCCTCGGCCTCCCAAAGTGCTGGGATTACAGGCTTGAGCCACCGCACCCGGCCCGGTCTCTGATATTTGAGACAGTTGATGGATAGTGTACACCATATCTCCAGTGGGGACCTGGTTGGATGGCTTCTCATTTAGTGTCGTGTTAGTTGCCTCAGGCTCCTTCTGGGAAAGGAACTACCCAACCACGTGAAAGGTTTGTTTCTGGGAAAGTTTCTAAGATTGCTATAACAGTATCACTACCTTAATTACCCTGATTTCATTGATATAATTTGAATGTGAGTGGAATGTTTATGTTCTTACAAGTTTATAGAACATTTTAGCATTTTTGAGAATAAACACAGTGGTCATTCAGGAGCAGGCTGTTCAGTTTTCATGTAGTTGTGCAGTTTTGAGTGAGTTTCTTAATCCTGAGTTCTAATGAGAGACTGTTTGTTATGATTTCCATTATTTTGCATTTGCTGAGGAGTGTTTTCCTTCCAATTATCTGGTCAGTTTTTAGAATAAGTGTGATGTGGTGCTGAGAAGAACGTATGTTCTGTGGATTTGGGGTGGAGAGTTCTGTGGATGTCCATTACATCTGCTTGGTCCAGAGTTGAGTTCAAGTCTTGAATATCCTTGTTAATTTTCTGTCTTGTTGCTCTAATGTTGACAGTGGGGTGTTGAAGTCTTCCACTATTATTGCGAGGGAGTCTAAGTCTCTTTGTAGGTCTCTAAGAAATTGCTTTATGAATCTAGGTGCTCCTGTATTGGGTGCATATATATTTCGGATAGTTAACTCTACTTGTTGCATTGATCCCTTTTACCATTATGTAATGCCCTTCTTTGTCTTTTTCGATCTTTGTTGGTTTAAAGTCTATTTTATCAGAGACTAGGATTGCAAACCCCACTTTTTTTTCTTTCCATTTGCTTGGTAAATATTCCTCCATCCCTTTATTTTGAGCCTATGTGTGTCTTTGCATGTGAGATGGGTCTCCTGAATACAGCACACCACTGGGTCTTGACTCTTTATCCAATTTGCGGGTGTGTATCTTTTAACTGGGGCATGTAGGTGACAGGTTGATGGGCACAGCAAACCACCATGGCATGTGCATACCTATGTAACAAACCTGCACGTTCTGCACATGTATCCCAGAACTTAATATAAGAAAAGCTTCTTTTCTATTGTAGGGGAAACCAATTAGTATTGTTTAATGAAAAGTGACTTCCTTTTGCTTACTTTTTAGAAAAGCAAATTAAGTGTCATAGTCATCGTCAGTTTAAATTAAGAATAGGGAACAAAGACTAAGCTAAAAATTTAAACAAAGACCAAGCTAATAGTTTCTAAAAAGTTATCTTAACACACACACATGTATGCACACACACACACACACACACACAATGAAGCAAAGAAAGAAAAAGACCCAGAGAACAAGCATTTGAGATGCTTGTGGGAATTAGGGCACTTTGTTATGGACTGTGCTGTGTGTCCCAGGCTGTGTTAGCGGTACACACACATCTGGAGGCATGGGCCACCTCATCTCAGGTGTGTGGGTCTGTTTCTATCTGAAGTTCTCAGCAATAAATAGAGAATTTACCTGAAGTCTACGTTTTATCTTCTAATGCTGATGATATGTCCTATGCCATAATATAGCCAGGTTTTACAAATATGAATAGTTTTCTATCAACATTTTAAAATAAAAAATAGATGTTCCAGAGAGCTGTTCCATGCTTACCTGAAGGCCCTGAAGCCCCCTCCGTACCTTTACACACCACCACTGCGTGAGGGTTGCGTAGTTTATGTAAAGTTAAAAACTAAGTGAAGTCGCATTTCCCCTCCCCTGCTTTAGAGTGCACCAGCAGCTGTGTTGCAGAGTCACCTCTGAAAGTTTATTTGAAAACTTCGTTTTGAATTGTTAATCAAGGGTGAATCCTCAGCAGCTGTCAGTCAGCAGGTGGATGCTGTGTGAATTTCTGCCTGTGAATCTATTAGTCATGAGATTCTTGGAAGATGTATGAACACAAGGAAATGCATTGATTGCCAGTAGCCTCAGGGCGTCCTGTTCAACGGCCTCGCATGTATTGTTTTTTACACCACCAGAAGTAACAACCATTTTTGCACACAGAACACTGCATTTTTTTTACTAGCTCACAGTGTCAGAGACCAGCGTTCTCTTCATGAGAAACACAGGCCAGCGGTGGCCTGCGCATCACCTGGGAATGGTAACTGTTCTCTCATTTGCTGGAAGGCCCAAGGTCCTGGCTCCCGCCAGGAGGCTCTTCTTGGAAGAGTGCCCTGGACTCGGGCTGTGCAGAGGCGTGAACGACAATGGGTGTAGTCGCCTTCGTCACAGGCCACGTGCCAGGGGCAGGAAAGCTTTTCTACTGCAGGGAAAACCAATTAGTGCAGTTTAATGAAAAGTGACTTCCTTTTGCTTACTTTTTAGAAGAGCAAATTAAGTGTTGCAGTCATCGTCAATTTAAATTAAGAGTAGAGAACAAGGACCAAGCTAAAATTAATAAAACTATACTTCTGTTATGTAATATGACCAGATAAAAAGAAAAAGAGAAGTATAATAAAGAGATAGGAAAGCATTCGTAAGTATGGCGAGGTCCACAGAGGAAGAGGCACTCGGGCGAATGGGCAGACAGACCCTCTCGGACACAGACCCTCGGCGCAGGAGGTCAACAGAACACACAACAGCACGCGCTCCCTGTTTTGTGTCTTCTGGGATACTGGCAATTGATACCTGAAAAAAATCAGCTTGCCTTTCACAGCTCTAGCGATCAAGCTCCTCTTGGGACCTGCTCCATCCTTTGAAAGACGGATTCATTTATTAGCAGAAGTTTCCCATTTGTGGCTTTATGGTCTTGGGAGAGGAATCCCAGAAATATTACCTAGCTAGGAGACAGCAAATGCTGAGACATTGGTGAGGATGAAAACAGACTCAGAAGCTAATTTTACAGGAGAAAAGACTCAAAATGACTACAGAACCACAAAATGAAGAGAAAACCTTCAGACACATAGATACCCAAATTCAAGGGAGATACATTTAGGAAAAGGCAAACGTTAACCCAGCACTAGGCTTAGCCGTATCTTCTAGAACACCCTACAGTAATACGGCCCCTTTAGCTGCTACACTGAGTTTAGGTACCAAACATTTAAGACTCTCTTGCTCAGAGTACACGGGGTCAAGACTGTCAGAAGGAGCCTGCCCACCCTTTGCAGGTTGAAGAGCTTTGTGCTTGAGGCTCCCTCACCTGGTCCCCACTACGTGTTGCTTCTGGGGCTGGCCCAGCTGTTGTTGTGGACAATCTCTCAGTAATGAGTTCCTCCTTTGCAGGCTTGAATTCTTCGACTCTGACACATTGCTTTTTCCTTTTACAGGCCCCTCCATGTCGCCCTGAAACTCTGCGGCCATCATCTTCACCTCTAGGCAAAGACGCCCACATTTCTTTCTCTGTAAGTGTGGGCTCCTGAGAGCCAAATGCATGGTTTTAGAGCCAAAGGGCTTGGGTCCCAGCTGTGACATGTGTTAGCTTGTGGCCTCTGGCTGACTGGATGTACTCATGGGTTTTCCCATCTACCAAGAAGGATTATTCCTCCTCCCTGACAGGGGCTGAGAGGACGAAATGAGACAGAATGTGTTGGCACCTGGCTCAGTGGCTGCGGGGAGGGAGCCCCATTCCTCAGCAAGTCCTAGATCTGCCTACTCCCCCTTCCTTCCCCTTCTATCCTCTGCCCGCCATGGCGTCTCTCCCAGCCCCTGCTTCTGATGTCCTGGGTGTTCTGGCTGCAAATATCACCCAGAAGACAGCAAAAGGATCCCCTAACCCATGCAGTCCTGGGGGCTGTCAGCCAGGCATTGCTGGTCTGCAAACAGAAGATGCATCTGCCTGCAGCGGCCTGTGGGGAGTGAAGGCCTCTCTCCAGCTCACTCGAGCGCCTCTTTGGCGAATTCTTGCCTGGAACCAAGTGAGGAAGGAGATTCTAGGAAGGCGGGGCCTGGCTTTTCCTTAGAAGTATAGGGACTGGCAATGTCAGAATGGAGAGAGTCCAGCCAGGACGGTGGAGCTGGTGAAACACCCCAGGTACTGACTGATGGAAACCTGCCCAAGTACAGCTTCCTCGCTGTGCGTCCTTCCCACCCTCAGAGCTTTCATAGGTGCTGAATGCAGCGCTGTGAGTGCAGCCCTGAGCACATCACGTGCAGGTGCACGTACTATTTTGTATGTGTGCACATACACACACAAACAGTATGTATACACAAACACACAGTCCTGAGGGTCGTACACACAACACTAACGGTGATCATCTCTAGAATGTAGAATTTTATTTTATTTGTAATTTTAGATGCAGGGGGCACCTGTGCCAGTTCGTTGATGGGTATACTGTGTAATGCTGTGGTTTGGGCTTTTCTTGAAACCATCACCCGAATAGTGAGCAGAGTAGCCAATAGGATTAACGCAGAATCAGAAAATCAAATACTGCAGGTTCTCATTTACTAGTGGGAGCTACACCGTGGGTGTGCACAGACATATAGAGGGAGAAGACAGACACTGGGACCCAGAAGAGGAAAAGAGGGACAGGGGCAAGGGCTGGGTTATGAACTTTTTAAATGTTTGTTTTTACTTCTCATCTGTATATTTGGAATTATGATTTTCTATCTAAATTAATATTGTGTTACTCGTTTAACCAAAATATAAAGGGAGACATTTCCAAAAATTAGATCTATACCCCTTTTACACAGGAAATTTCAAATAGAAAACATTCCTTAGGACAGCACAATTTAACTATAAAGTATTAGCATAAAAATGCAATTGGCCACTGATCATACTCAGAAAAGTAAAAAAGGAAAATACTAACGTCCCTCAAAAGGAGAAAAAGGTGAGTCCACTTTTGCTCACTTACCTGAGCACCATGGGAGTGGATGATGTGATCACTTTGATGTGTGTTTCTTCACATCAGGAGAAGGAGGCAGAATTTGAGGTCCACAGGCAACAGCTTCTCTTATGCTGATCACTATGGGAGCGGATGATGTGATCACTTTGATGTGTGTTGCTTCACGTCAGGAG
>JAPYYA010001892.1:0-14630 GCA_028533165.1 Leontopithecus rosalia | reverse complement strand
GTAACCTGACCTTTCTTTCTGGCTGCCCTTAGTATTTTCTCCTTCATTTCAACCCTGGTAGATCTAATGATTATGTGCCTTGGGGTTGCTCTTCTTGAGGAATATCTTTGTGGTGTTCTCTGTATTACCTGGGGTTGAATATTGTACTGCCTTGCTAGGTTGGGAAAGTTTTCCCTAATAATATCCTGAAGAGTATTTTCCAGCTTGGATTCATTCTCTTTGTCATATTCAGGTACATCTATCAAATGTAAATTAGGTCTTTTCACATAGTCCCATATTTCTTGGAGACTTTGCTCATTCCTTTTTATCCTTTTTTCTCTATTCTTGTCTTCTTGTTTTATTTAATTGAGTTGGTCTTCGACCTCTGTTATCCTTTCTTCTGCTTGATCAATTCAGCTATTAAAACTTGTGCATATTTTGCTAAGTTCTCATGTTGTGTTTTTCAACTCAGTTAATTCATTTATATTTCTCTATATATTGTCTATTCTTGTTAGCATTTCGTCAAACCTTTTTTCAAAGTTCTTAGTTTCTTTACATTGGGTTAGAACAAGTTCTTTTAACTCCCAGAAATTTCTTATCATCCACCTTCTGAAGCCTACTTCTGTTAATGGAACACAGTCCTTCTCCATTAGGCCTTGCTCCATTGCTGATAAGGAACTGTAATCCCCTGTAAAGGGAGAGGCATTCTGATTTTGGGTATTCTCAGCCTTTTTAGGCTGGTTTCCTCCCTTTGTTATAAATTTATCCATCTGTCATCTTTACAATTACTGCCTTACTAATTAGGTTTCTGAGTGGATGTCCAATTTATTGATTCCCAGCACTGGAATCTGAGCAACCCACTGTGCCGGCCAAAACAGCGGTGTTAAGACTGATGGTGCTCTTCTGCCCAGGTATCTCTGATCTGGCTTCCTTCTTGAGTCTGTAATAGGCAACTCTGCCTTCCCAGAGCTCCAAATGTCAGTCAGAAGGGGAACCAGTCCCGTTTACTCTGCACCAAGAGCTGCCGCACTGAGGTGCCGGCAAAACCACTGTGCTGGCCACAAGAGTCGCACTGGTGACCCGTGGGGCTCCTCCACTGGGAATCGTCTGGTCCGTGAGCCATAAAAATTCATCTGAAAGTGTGGCATCCTCTCGTTCTCTGTGCTTTCACTGGGAGCTACAATCCTGAGCTGTTAGCGATCAGCTATCTGGGGTCTCTCAGTATTTTATTTCTTCAATCAATTAAGATTACTTAGAGGCATGTAAAAACAAGCAAATAAGTTGGTGAGTTTACCAAAGCAACATTCCTATAGAATCCAGAAATGTGTTAAGTTCTTCTCCTCTATGTATTTTTTCCCCCTTGAATATCAGACATTTTATAGCACTCACTGAGAAATCAGCAGTTTGTAAGTCTCTGATAGGAATCACTTCTGGGTTAAGCAACACCAGTTCAACATTCTAAGCTATGAATGAATCTTCCAAAGCCTGTATTTTCCTGACAGAAACAAACTAGGTAAGTAAGCACTGAAAAACCACAATTTTGTCTCATTTAACATAAAAGGTGTTTTCTCAGCCTTCACTACACTTTAACTTATACTGAAATACATTGACACACATTTTCAGCTAACTAGGTGCTCAACTTGTTGTCAAACCTTCCCATGTATCAACCCTACATCTTTGCTGTCAGAAAGAAGAGTGCTTTCAAAGTACAAATTTTCTTATTTTCTAATTGGTCTAATTAAAAACAACATTATTAATTTTTGCCAAATTTTGGTGGATTTCCTTCCAAATCGAAATCATCAATAGCAAAAATTAATATCCATTAAAGAGCAAATCTGATTAAAATTCTGCAAATGCAATATGCAAATATGGGATACTAACAGGCTGACTTCAAGTCTCTATTAATTACAGTCAATGAGTTGGGAAAACCAAACATGCTCTCTTCCAGGGTTAACAATGCTGGTCTTGCCCTAGTCTTCATATAGAAGTGGTAACTCTGAGATTTTCTTTCAGCATGACTGATTGTGGATTGCACCTGCCCTATCTAGCTGGTGTTTGGAAAATGGCAAGGCATCTGACATGAGGACATCCAACCCATAGATTGCCCAGCAGTTTGAAGCTCTAAATTCTTGGGCCATAAGAGATAATGATGGCTGACTTATATCAATTAGGTTGTCTCTGAGAGACTGGATGTGAAATGGAGAGAATCAAGATATTTATTATTAAAAGAAGATATGCAAAGAGAAGCCAAGAGGCAGAAGAGTTTATTTATGCTTATAATGGAAAAGCAGAATGTAAGTTAGTAAATTCCACTTATTGGAGCAATAAATGGAGCAATAGCTTGATATTCCATCCCTCAAATTGCATCATATCCTTCCAATTTGCATATAACATTCTGGATTCAGTGTTATTCAGTGTAAAGCTAGTCCTGAGTTTATTTTACATATTTCTGTATGTGACCTTCCATTACTTGAATGATAACTGATCTTTGAAACCAAAACAATGAATTACTTACACAAATATTTTATTCTTCAGGTTTTTTTTTCTGTGATCAATGTGATCACATAATTTCACTGGGTCAAAAGAATTTGAAATGTCCAGCAATAATCATCTTTTTCTTGTTCTCCAGCACAGGACTTTTATGTTTCAACAAATATTTTTCAATGTTTAAGAAAACTGCAAAAACTGCTATATGAATAAATGCTTAGAATTCCCTACTGATTCATATACACCAAGAAGGGGTATATTGAATTAGAGTGATAACACAAGTAGGTTATCTCAGCTTTCATGAGGGAACCTTAACCTTATTTCTGTTGGTGAAAAATTCAGAGAATGTTGCTGGGTGTGGCGGCTTATGCCTGCAATTCCAGAACTTTGGGAGGCAGAGGCAGGAGGATTGCTTGAGTCAGGGTGACATCCTGTCTCTACCAAGAATACAAAAATTAGCTGGATGTGGTGGTATGTGCCTGTAATTCCAGTTACTCTGGAGGCTTAGATGAGAGGATCACTTGAGCCCTGGAGGTCAAGGCTGCAGTGAGGCATTATTGTGCTGCTAGACTCCAGCCTGGGCAACAAGGTAAGACCCTGTCACACACACAAAAAAAAAATCAGAGAATATTTCTAAATACCAACCATGATACTATGATTACTTATGAATTTAACTTACTATGACTGATTTAAAAGACTTGCTAATACCTGGCTGGGAAACATTTTATCTGAGGAAACAGGCAAAGTTATTCTACCTATTCTTCAGGTATTTTTAAGCCAGCTTTGGTTTTAAATAAGCTATTAGGTTTTCAGGTTTAGCTGATTAATGTTATGTTTTATTTATTTTAATGAATAAATGTGCTATATTAGTCCATACCATTAGCAGGCTTTCATTTCAGAGAGTCGGTTTGTATAAGGGGTTTAAATGTCAGAATTCAAATCTTAATTACTTAAATCTAATCCGTACTATCTATGACTTACTAACCATTAGATCTTGGGCAGGTCCCTTAATTTATCTGAGTGCATTAGTCACGATTCTCTATAGAAATAGAACCAATAGTATATATAAATATAAATAGATAGATATAGATACATAAGAGAGAATTTATTACAGGAATTGGCTCATATGCATATGGAGGCCGAGAAGTCACATAAGCTGCTTCTGCAAGCTGAAAAACCAGAAAAGCCGGTGGTGTAATTTAAGTCCAAATCTGAAGGCCTTAGAACCAGGGGAGCTGATGATGTAACATCCAGTATAAAGCCAAAGGCCTAAAAACCTGGGGGCTGGTGATGTAAATCCTGGATTACAGAGTTCCAAGAACCAATGGCTTCAATGTCCAATAGCAGGAAATGTGTGTCCCATTCCCAGAAGAGACAGAATGAATTTAGCTTTCCTCCACTTTTTTGTTCGTATCTTCCTTCAACAGTTGGATGGTGCCCATCCACACTGGTGAGGGTGGATCTTCTTTACTTAGTCTACTGATTCAAATGCCAATCTCTCCTGGAAGTACCCTCAGAGACACACTCTTAATACAACAGCAATCTGTGTATCACTTAACCCAAACAAGTAGACACATAACCTCCTGGAAGTACCCTCAGAGACACACTCCTAATACAACAGCAATCTGTGTATCACTTAACCCAAACAAGTAGACACATAACCTCCTGGAAGTACCCTCAGAGACACACTCCTAATACAATAGCAATCTGTGTATCACTTAACCCAAACAAGTAGACACATAACCATCATACTGGAAATTAGATTTTTCCAACTGCAAAGTGAGGATAACAGTGCTTTTTATATCAGAGGATCCTTGTAAAGATTTAAGAAGATAATTTTTAAAAATATTTGAATAGTGCTGGACACAAATATCAAGATAAGATTTCAAAATTCATTTTTGGTGTGTCAGCATATTTATTGCCTACAGCCTCTTATTATTTGGAGGCAAAAAGGTAAGATAAGCATATAATTATAGGCTGGGTGTGGTGGCTCACACCTGTAATCCCAGCACTTTGGGAGGCCAAGGAGGGTGGATCACCTGAGGTAAGGAGTTAGAGTAGCCTGGCCAACATGGTGAAACCCCATTTCTACTAAAAACAAAAACAAAAAAATTAGCCAGGCATGGCAACCCATGCCAGTAGTCCCAGGCTGAGGAAGGAGAATCTCTTGAACCTGGGAGGTGAAGGTGGAAGTCAACTGAGATCTTGCCACTGCACTCCCGGCTGGGTGACAGAGCAAGACACCATCTCAGAAGAAAATAAAGCCTGGGTGCAGTGGCTCATGCCTGTAAACCCAGCACTTTGGGAGGCCAAGGCAGGTGGATCATGAGGTCAGGAGATCAAGACCATCCTGGCCAACATGGTGAAACCCCATCTCTACTAAAAACACCAAAATATTAGCTGGGCATGATGGCCCACGCCTATAGTCCCAGCTACTAAGGAGGTTGAGGCAGGAGAATTGCTTAAACCCAGGAGGCAGAGATTGCAGTGAGCGGATATCGCACCATTGCACTACAGCCTGGGCGACAGTATGAGACTCCTCTCAAAAAAGAAAAAAAAAGTGTGTGTGTGTGTGTGTGTGTGTGTGTGTGTGTGTGTGTAATTATAAGAAGGATACACACAGAAATTAGCTGGACATGGTGGTGTGCACCTATAGTCCTAGTAACTTGGAAAGCTGAATTAGGAGGATCTTTTGAGCTTGGCAGTGGAGGTTGCAGTGAGCTGAAATTGTGCCACTACACTGTAGCCTGGGTGACTGAGTGAGGTCTTTTCTCAAAGTAAATAAATAAATAAATGTTAGGATAAAAGAAAAAATGGTAATAAAAGGCAGAAGGGAAGGGAAAGTGTGGTGTTTAGTGCATTTTTAAGCATATAGATTTTTTAATAAATTAGGATTAGTCAGACACCTTTAATCTTGTGACTGCCTTGGTTATCTTTTTTTTTCCTTTGCACTTTGGTAGAAATAGATTTTACACAAAGTAAGTTGTGAAAGCATGTGGCCAGTACTCTCTCAGGAAAGTTAGATAAAAATAACCTGAATATTTTAGAGGAATAGGGTAATAAATGCAGCTGCAGTCTTAAAATAGTGCACATTTAATTTCTGAGCTGTGTGTATTCTACTTCTTAAATATGCCTATTATTACGTAAGTTAGAAAAAAGGCAAGAAAAATGTGGCATTTAAAACAGCTTAAATTCAAAAGAGTGCAAACTATGGCAATCTACTGTGAATGGTAAATATGGAAGTTAATCTTGCTAGTTGGTCATAAGGGTGCTATTTTCAGTATGCCCTACAGTACTGGTCCACTTCATTTTGCTCTAGCATAAATCTGTTTCTCAGTGGAAATAATCGCATACCCTCTCCAGATGTAGCAAGCACTGATTCAAAACATAAAGCAAAATTAGGGTGATCTGGAGATTAATGTTAAAAGAACATATATCAGGCTTGATTTACTCTAAGTAATGATTCATTTTGATTCAGGTTAGCACACATGAATGTGTGTGGTACTGTTGAAAAGAGCAATCATGGAAAGAATTAAGAGGCGGGCAATAGAAAAATGAGAAATATGAGAACTTGTTTCTATTGTAGAATTTGAGCTGACATCAACATGTGTCAAAATCAGCATATAAAACCTGTAGCTTTATATATATAACTCCATTAGTAAATTTTTAGACCACTATAGAGCCAAGAGACAGAAATGCCATTATTGTTATATTAAAATCTAATACTTAGATATATTATTAATATCTAATATGTCTTCCCATTGTTGAAGAACATTTTAAACATTTTTTTATTGAAAACTATGAGTATACGCAAATTTTTACATATCAGGATATCTTACCATGAGTAGATATGTTGTCCATCTGCCTACTCTTGCAAGGTATCCTTTTATTTTTTTCTGAGATGGAGTCTCGCTCTGTCACTCAGGCTGGAGTACAGTGGTGTGATCTCACCTCACTGCAATCTCTGCCTCCCTGGTTCAAGCAATTCTCCTGCCTCAGCATCTTAAGCAGCTAGGATTACAGGCATGCCACCACACCCAGCTAATTTTTGTATTTTTAGTAGACATAGGGTTTCACTACATTGGACAGGCTGGTCTCCAACTCCTGCCCTTGTGATCTGCCCACCTTGGCCTCCCAAAGTGCTGGGATTACAGGTATAAGCCACTGCACCCAGCCGCCAGTTATTCTTAGCTATCCTCTCAAAACTTTCGTCAAGATTCTATATTATTAATGCCTCCATAAACATATAAGCCTATTCCCATAATAAATTCTCTCTTATGTATCTATGGTTCTTAATATTAATTTGTGGCTTTGCAAATATGAATTATCTACCATTAATATGTGAAACCCAGATATCTGAGGTAAGTCTCAGTTAATTTAGGAAGTTTGTTTTGCCAAGGATAAGGACGTATGCTCATGACACAGCCTCAGTAGTTTCTGAAGACGTGCCCAAGGTGGTCAGAGCACAGCTTAGTTTTATACATTTTAGGGAGACATGAGACTCCAATCAACATATGGAAGATGGACATTGGTTAGATCAGGAAATGTGGAACAACAGGCAGTAAAGGCAGGACGAGTCAAAGTGAGGAGGATGCTTCAAGGTCACAGGTAGATAAAAGACAAATGGTTGCATTCTTTTGAATTTTGGATTAGCTTCTCCAAAGGAGGCAATCAGATAAGAATTTTTCTCAATGAGCAGAGGGGTGACTTTGGATAGAATGGGAGGCAGGTTGGCCCTAAGTAGTTCCCAGCTTGACTTTTCATTTTAGCTTAGTGATTTTGGGGCCCTAAGATTTATTTTCCTTTCATAGATATAAAACCCATAACATAACTTATGCAGTTATAAAACATTACTGCAAATGAGGAAAGAAGTTGCAGATTCTTATTACTGCCTTCATTTCCCTTTTACTAGGGATTCTCAAAATTTCAGATGTATCATGTATGAAAATAGGTTGGAGAACATTCTATCTTCTTGTTTTGGATTATGTAACAAGTATAAAAATGCACCATTCACACCTCCCACCAAAGGGAGCAGACTGACATCTGCAGCTGTCCCTTCTCCAGAACTACCCCTCCGTGTATACCACGGACAGGTTTCTGTGGGCAGCTTCCAGTTGATGACTGCACAGTGGGGCTGCTAAGGCAGACCCATTTCTGCAAGATGCAGAACTCCTCAAATGGGAGACCTGAGCTTGAAGATTCCTCATGCGCTTGATCAAACCTTTCTTTTAACTGTGCTGCCATTCAAGACACTTTCAACTCTTCCCCTCTCCTTCACTTTTCAGAAATGAAACTCAGTCTGATTGTTCTGCTTACCTTTGACTCCCTTGATATATTGAACAGGTATCCCCCCAATAAATCTTGCACATCTAATTTCATTTTGGATTCTGCTTCTAGAAAAAAGCAAACTAACATATCATTTCAATATATCAGTCTTCATCACTAATATATTGAAAATATATATATTAAGGAATCATACCTTAACATTACTCTGTGAATCAGAGAAAATCAAGCATTGCATTTAATTTATTCAGTTATGCAAACACTCAATGATTATTGAGGACTTGCTATGTATAGATGTAGATACAGTTTTGTCTCTCAAATACTACCTTCATAATACATATGGTAACAGTGTTGGAATTACTAGCATGATAGGAATTTTCAACTTTTATTTTTGTGAGAATAAAATAAAATCTCAGAGATCTTTTAAAATTTATTTTATTATTTGTTTATGTTTCCGTATGTAAACAATATGTTGTTCATTCAGGTATAACATTGAGATGCTTCAACTGGACTATGCCCTATTCAGCTTTCATTTACTTGGGCTGACTCACCCAGTAGCATAGTCTTGTTTAGCTGTCTCTTCTGTTCCAGCTGAGAGCTCTCCCCGATAGAACCATAATTGTTCCTTCATAGCTGGGTTCCTCAGGCTCAGCACTAAGGATGTTTGCACTAGATGACTCTTTGCTGTGGGTGAATTCCTCTGTATTATAGCATCCTTGGCTTCTACCCACTAGATGACAATAACAACACTCCAGTTGTGACAATCAGAAAGCTTTCAGGAAATTGCTGAATATTCCCAGGGGAGTAAATTTGCTCTCCTTTGAGTATCAATCTTTATAAGAATTCCTAGAAGAACAATAAAGGATTAGTTGAGAATGACTGACCATAATATAAAAAATGTGTTTACTATGTAGTTAAATGTAATATAAAGGTGTATGTGTGAGTGTGTGTGAGTCACCTCTAATTTAGGGACATTTATGTGCTTTCTTTAAATCCACTCTGCCTCTTACTTGATCTTTAGTTCTATGTCATGCTCTTAGTTTTGTTGCCTTGTTTTAGATTTTTGAGTAGATACATTAATTGCTACTGGTCTAATCTTTTTTTTGGTATCAAAATGAAAATTCTTTCAATAGAAAATTCTGTCTTTCTGTCTTCAATTCCTCAAGGTTCAGAACTTTAAATACATATTTTTTAATAAATTACTTTTATTTCCATTTTTTAAACTATTTATTAAATTAATGAATACTTACTGAGTTTCTCTTATG
The DNA here is from genome assembly GCA_028533165.1 of Leontopithecus rosalia. Classification (NCBI taxonomy): domain Eukaryota; kingdom Metazoa; phylum Chordata; class Mammalia; order Primates; family Cebidae; genus Leontopithecus; species Leontopithecus rosalia. The sequence continues at coordinate 5,616 of JAPYYA010001892.1, read as the reverse complement.
TGCCACTCTGCATAAGGTACTTGGGAACAAAGGAAACAAAATATTTTGATTAAGTTTGCGTTCTAGAGTACCTGAGAAAGAGTATGAAGATGTTCACTCTCCTCAATGTGTGCCAATTGGAACCATATCCAAAATCCAAGCAATGGCTTCTTATTTTGCACTGATGGGGTGGTGGTGGTGGTGATGAAGGCTTGGGTTTAGTGACCATATTTACCAGAGATGTGCACATGGACACAAACTTTTGATATGGAAGTGCTAGGAAGGGAAGAGTGTGGTCCCCTTGAATGATATGGAAGTGGGTAAGGAAAAGCTGAGTAGAGGAGGCTGTAGGGACCCGCAGGGGCCTAGGTCTTCGTACCCAAATGTCGCATTTTCCAAGACTACCCTGGCCTGTCATACCACCATCCGGGGCCTATAAAATTGCAAGACCTTAGCAAGGCAGAGAGAGAAGCTGCAGGACAGCTAGAGGAATACATTGGTGGAAGAAGATGAGCAGCTGGGCATCAAGAGCACATGGAGGACAGCATGCCAGTGAAAGGGTAAACTGCCAGAAGCCAGCATGTGGGTAGGCCATTGACCAGAAGAACGATGTGGGGTTTGGCCAGGGCAGTCGGAGGAGAGCCAGTGAGCAGCCCAACTCCAGGGAGAAACCATCTTCCTTCTGGCTCCCCCATCTGCTGAGAGCTACTTCCACTCAATAAAACCTTGCACTCATTCTCCAAGCCTAGGTGTGATCCGATTCTTCTGGTACACCAAGGCAGTAACCCCAGGATACAGAAAGCCCTCTGTCCTCGTGACAAGATAGAAGGTCTAATTGAGCTGGTTAACACAAGCCACCTCTTGACAGCAAAATGAAAAGAGCAAAACTAAAAGAGCATGTGTAACACACACCCACTGGGGTTTCAGAAGCTGTAAACATTGACCCCTAGACACTGCCATGGGGTTGGAGCTCCTCAGCCTGCCTCATCTGTGTGCTCCCCTAGAGGTTTGAGCAGTAAGGCACTAAAGAAGGGAGCCACACCCCCATCGCATGCCCTGCAAGAGAGATAAGGGAAACTTTCCCATTTCACTTTCACATTCAGTACTACTTCCAAAAGGCTTGAAAACTCAATACTGATTTTCTCCTTTGCCTTAATTAACTGTATCTCTTTCTCCCACAACCTCTAGCTTTTCTGTGCAACTATTTCTTACATTATTACTCATCAGGCCAGTACATAATAGCAGAAACTGTGATGCACCTGGAGAAAGAAAAGGAAAAACAGACATAGGTTGAAGCCATCCAGGATAGGACACTTGCAGCTTATTTGCTGAGTATATAATTTAGAATCGTGAGGCTTAAAGTCACACCTTCTGAAAAAAGGAAGCAGATGTGGCTGCAAGAATTTATGTAAACTACTTTCTAAGGGGCTATTGTTACATACATTAGGATGTTTCCATCTCCCATTTAATCCTTATTAAATCACATAATTTATAGATATTTATGGCTCTTTTCGGCTTCAACATTCAGTAATTTAACTAAAAATAGACATTAACAAAAAGTTACTGAGACTAGAATTTCTTAATTTTACTTCTTTATGTAGGAATACTTACTAATATGCAAATTGTCTTGTAAGTTCTGAATCCTATTTTTTTTTAAGGGACATGGATTAGTCCCTTATAGAAGAACTGCTCTCAAAATGAGGTTGTCACAGAAACATACAAGGCAATAGTAATTATAATATAAATGCTATATTATAAAGGGCTTGGCCCTATTAATTTCTTATTTTTGTATTTTTCAAAGAGCAATATAGAGCATTTTCTAAGTAACATACCACACATGCATTTCACAACTTTGTTTTTTCTTCTAGCAAATGAAAATGGATTCACTATCAGATTTGTGGTATAAAATCTGATAAATCTATGAAGTCTCAATAAACCAGAACTGCAAATCGTATTGTTTCACTTCATTCCTAAGAAAAGAAGGACTCCTCTCTCTTTCTCAGTCACACATCTCATACACACACACAGTCACACAAATACAAACATATCAAAGCTTAGTTAAAAATAAAACAAAATGCCTCCTCAACTTGCCAGGTGCAATAAACTGAGTGTTTATATCCTCTCAAAATTTATATGTTGAAATCCTAACCCCCATGGTGATGGCATTTGAGAGTGGGGCCTTTGAGAGGTGATCAAGGCTCTTCTTGAATGGAATCAATGCCCTTATAAAAGATACTGCAGAAAAATCCCTCATCTATTCCATTTTGTGAGCATGCAGAGAGAAGCCGTCTGCCTATATGGAATAACCGGAAAATTTAATCAATATTCCAATTCCTAAACATCTCCACTTCACACTGTTCTAGCCACTCTAGGAAGTAGCCACTTCAAAAGCAGTTCACATAACTTCTTGGAGCCACAATCGCTGCCTCTTTTCAGAAGTCATAGCTTTACACATCACAATTCTAAACTAGATGCTCAGTATTGAAGCTGCCAGTGTGCTATTCTGGAGTTTCAACCTATGTCTGCTGCTTTTTCTTTCTCTAGATGCATGGATATTTCTGCTATTATGCACTATGTATAACATAAGAAATGGTTGGACAGAAAGCCAGATGCTATGGGAAGAAAAGATGAAATTAATCAAGGCAAATGAGAAAATCATTATTGAGTTTAAAAGTCTTTCAGTAAGAAAGAGAACATTAACAGAAAGTTAACCAGAAAATTTGACTAATATCACAATTCCTAAGTATCTCCACTTCATGCCATTCCTTTATCTTATTCAACTGTATGCCATCCTACCATACAATTGAAATATGTAAAAGTCTTTACACCTAAATGTTAATAGTAAAACTGCAATTTGAAAGAAAAATGGGAAAAGAGAAAATAATTTGTTCAGAAGAACATTAACTCTCAGAATTAAGAGGCCATAACTATAAAAACAATTCCAGTTCAATTACCAGTTACAATGTTATTAAAAGTGAAGTTCCTTGATCTGAATGTTGTTGAGATGAAGTCACATTTTTCAAAGTTCAAATAAAAATGATTTTTAAAAGTAACATTTAAAAGGCCCTGGTAAAGCACCATAAAATAGTCTGTAAGTTTTCAATGTTTGTACACAATCATGAGTATATTTAATGTTATTTCCATGAGCTCTTAAAAATATTTTCAAAACATGATGTGAGATCTCCAAGGGACCATTTTGTGAAAGTTACATTCCAAACTACAGTTCTGCAGAAACGTGTACTATTACACTGCTACCAAGTGGCCCTTTGCTATTAAAAAGAAAGATTTACCTGAGCAATGATCAGCAGTGGTTCAGCACATTGCTTTCAATCAGCAATTTTTCTTGAATGGCTCTCACAGGACAGGCCATGATGCACGGCCACTCTGATACATTCTTTTCTGAGAGTAGAGAACAGTTATCCCTCCAGGCAAAACATGCCAAAGGCGAACATGTTACTGTAACAAATGCAGAGGAAAAGCAATTTACAGTGACTCCAGTTTGGTGGAAATGATCAGATCAGACCTGATTGGGATATGAAAGAAATAATTGAGTATGATTTTATAGGCCACTAAAATACAATGAAAGAGCTAACCTGAGTGTGATGGTTAATACTGATGATGTGGTTGGATTGAAGCATACAAAGTGTTAATCCCGGGTGTGTCTGTGTAGGTTTTGCAAAAAGAGATTAACATTGGAATCAGTGGGCTGGGGAAGGCAGATCCATCCTTAATCTGATGGGCACCATCTAATCAGCTTCCAGCAAGTATGAAGTATGCAGAGGAACATGAAATAGAGAGATAGCACTAGCCTCCCTCTTCTGGATGTTTTCTGCTGTTCTGCATGCTCCCTGATCTTGAAAATCTGACTCCAAATTCTTCAGATTTGGAAATTGGACAGGCTCTCCTTGCTTCTCAGCTTGCAGACAGCTTGTGTGGAACCTTGTGATCATGTAAGTTAATACTTAATAAACTCGTATGTATATTTATATGTATATTATACATATATTATATGTATAATATACATATATATATATCATGAGCTAGTGTGATTAAACAAATAAGATTTATGTGACACAAGAAGACTTTAGAACTATTTTATCAAACATACGACATATTTATATTTTCTACTTCAGGAAACAAATAAAATAACATTTGTTTACCAAGAAATTGCTACAGGATATATATCAGTCAGGAAGTAGATGTTGAAACAAATTAATCTTCTTCTTGAATACTAATAAATTCTTAATTTTTAGAAATGCACATTCAGGTTTGTGAGGAATATGACAATCTCCAAAATTATTATTGAAATTTTCTGATACCAGAAGCTTCTCCAGTTCAAATGATATTTCACATACAGTGCACAGCACAGGGCAAGGCCTGGAATGTGACTTCTTCTCAGTAACACTTGCTAGTTGTTTGCTTGAAGTCTCCAAATAATATATGCAAGTAGTTTTTTTTAATTTTAATCTTCATACCTACAAAAATATATTTTCTCTATCAATTTCATCATCCTTATTAATGCTATTTCAAAACTTAGCTGCTATCTATATAATCCCCGGAGATATATATTAAAATAAAAACCAAATGCAAAAATGAAGAAGAGCATCATTGACTTTAGGCAACTTTACAGCTGATACGACTTTTTGAAAAGCAGAATATCATTAAGACAGGCTATATATTGACTGAACAGCTACTAACATGTATCCTTTAGAAGCACAGCTTAGTTTCAAGACCATTTATGTAGCAGGGAGAAATTATTTTTAAGTCATCAGAATGTGTTTTTGATGTTAGAGGCAGATTTTTTGTCTTTATATTTTGTATGTGTTTAGATAAACACAAACCAGGATATTCTTGCAGTAGAATATTGGGTTATGTTTGAATCTCTCTTACCCTTTCTACTTAAAAAAGTACTGGAAGTTCTAGCCAGAGCAATCAGGCAAAAAAAGAAAAAAAAAAAGAAATAAAGGGTATTGAAATAGGAAAGGTGGAAGCCAAATTGTCTCTATTTACAGACGACATGATAGTATACCTAGAACACCCCATATCCTCAGCCCAAAAACTCCTGAAACTGATAAGCAACTTCAGCAAAGTCGCAGGATATAAAATCAATGTGCAAAATTCACAAGCATTCCTATACACCAATAACAGACTGAGAGAGCCAAATCAAGAATAAACTGACATTCACAATGGCTACAAAAAGAATAAGATACCTAGGAATACAACTTACAAGGAACATAAGGGACCTCGTCAAGGAAAACTACAAACCACTGCTCAACGAAATAAGAGAGGACACAAACAGATGGAGAAACATTCCATGTTCATGGTTAGGAAGAATCAATATCGTGAAAATGGCTATACTGCCCAAAGTAATTTACAGAATCAACGCTATCCCCATCAAGCTACCATTGACTTTCTTCATAGAACTGGAAAAAAACCACCTTGAACTTCATATGGAACCAAAAGAGAGCCCGCATAGCGAAGTCAATTCTAAGCAAAAAGAACACAGCAGGAGGCATCACACTACCGGATATCAAACTATACTACAAGGCTACAGTAATTAAAACAGCATGGTACTGGTACCAAAACAGAGAAATAGACCAATGGAATAGAACAGAGGCATCGGAAGCAACACAACAT
>JAPYYA010001890.1:0-14631 GCA_028533165.1 Leontopithecus rosalia | reverse complement strand
TGGCATGGGGAGAAATGCCAAATATGGGTGAAGGGGCAGAAGGCAGCAAAACACACTGCCACATGTGTACCTATGCAACTATCTTGCATGTTCTGCACATGTACCCCAAAACCTAAAATGCAATAAAAATTTAAAAAAAATAAAAATAATAATAATTAAAAAAAAAGAAAGAAAGAACTCCTGTTCTATGGGTTTGGCAAATCTATAGTATTATATATTTACCATTACAGAATCATACGGAATAGCTTTATCATCCGAAAGCTTCTTCGCCCATTCAACTCTCTCCCTGAATCGCTGGCAACCACTAACTCTATCCACTTTGAGCTGGGACATTTATGTTTTTCTGCCTTTAGTCTGGGACAGAGACATCAGCTTTTCCTGGGTCTTGAGCTTACTAGTTATTACTTTTGCTATCTGTTCTCTTCCATCTTCAGCTTATTACTTATACTATCTGCTCTCTTATACCTCCAGCTTGCTGGTTGCAGATCTTGGCACTTCTCAGCTCTGTAATCACAGGAGCCAATTCCCTATAATAAATCTCTTTGAATATGTACACATCCTATTGGTTCTGCTTCTTTGGAGAGTCCTAACTAACACAAGCAGGGAGTATCTATATAAATTATTTGGGATTCTTCTGAGTAAGATTATTCTGTGCTTCCTCATCTATTTATTCAATCATTTATATAAATGTACATACACAAATTATATATGTGTGTATGTATTACATATGAGTGCATATACATATACTCATGAATATTTATTTTGTACTTTGGATTATAATTCAATACTCTTTTATTAATTTTGTTGCCCAAGTTGCTCCAGCCTTGGCCATTGGGAGATCTTTCCATAGGACCCTCTGTCCCTTTGACATGTCCCATCATTGTGGTTTTGCTATTGTGGTCTTTGTTGTTATTATTGAGCACTTCCTTGCTTCCAGTCAACAGGAGATGCTTCAGGCTCACTTTGTATATTCCCTGCCCTGGCTCTAGAATCAGACATTCCTCTATGGATTCCTAGTTCCTTTTATTTAAGAATGGTATAAAATCCAAAATCTCGGCACCAAGTGTGCTCATTACCACTAGAGTTTCATTGTAATTTAGACTTCCTTAGCCGATCAGCAGGGGAATAAATGTGTGTCTGCTAAACTAAGTATAAACTCGTATCTGTAAATATTTCTATGTGCGTTGACCTGAATCTAAATTAAGCTAGCCATGAGTTCCTAACTCTACTGTAACTCCACACAGACCATTTTAGCCTCTTCCTCTTACTTATCTATAACCTCCCTTTCCAATCAACTTGGCTACCAACACCCATTCTTTGTTTCTTACTTTTCCAATTCCAGTGTATATTTATAGTGATTTCAAAATTATGAACACATGTCCCCAAGGGAAGAACTTTATTAACTACAATCCAATGCTTAACATGCCATTCCTTCTCCCATTTGTCTTACAGACTCCACTAATTTCCAAAATTACTTATGTCAGCACCTTTCCCCCACCACTCCCTTCAGGGAGGTTATTTCCTGCATTTTTAATTTAGTTAGATTATTTTGTTTCAATCTGAGTAGCTTCCCAGAATCCCCTAACCTCCTAAGTGTTTTCTGAAATTTGCATTCATTGGTATTCACTGTTGTTCAGACTGTAAAGCTTTATGGGTTTTGACAAATCCATAGTGTCATGTACTCACCATTGCAAAATCATACAAAATCGCTTTCTCATCCTAAAAACATCATATGCTACACCCATTGAACTCTCTCCTCTCTGAATTTCTTGCAGTCATGATCTCTAGTTTTACCCTTTCTGGAATCTCATACAAATTGGATTATACACTATGTAGCCTTTTCAGACTACGTTCTTCTGTGAATTCTTGTATGAATTGCTTATTCACTTAACAGTATGCATTTAAAACTCCTTTTCATGGCTTAATAGTTGTCTTGATCTTGAATAGTTGTATTCGTCCGTTTTCACACTGCTATAAATCACACAGGGTAATTTATAAAGAAAAGAGGTTTAATTGACTCACAATTCCACATGGCGGGGAGGCCTCAGGTAACTTACAATCATGGCAGAAGGTGAAAGGGAAGCAAACCTGGACCTTTTCACATGGTGGCGGGAGAGAGCGAGCGCATGCAAGCACAAGAAAACTACTGTTTATAAAACGATCAGATCTTGCGAGAATTCACTCACTGATGAGAATAGCATGGGAGAAATGACCCCTGTAATTTAATAACCTTCCACCAGGTGTCTCCCTCAACACCTGGGGATTACAATTTGCCTGACCATATCAATAGTTCATTCTTTTTTATTGCTGAATAATATTCACTTGTGTTTAAACACTAGTTTACTAATCCATTCACCTATTGAGGGACATCTTGGTTGCTCCAAGTTTGGCAATTACCAATAAAACCATAAACATTCATATGTAGGTTTTTGTGTGGACATGTTTTCAAATCTTTGGGCAAGTACCTAAAATCATGATTACTAGATCATAGGGTAAAAGTCTGTTTAGCTCTGTGAAAAAACCACCTGTCCTCCAAAGTAGTTGTATCATTTACATTCTCTCAAGCAATGAATGAGGGTTCTTGTTGCTGTATATCTTCACAAGCAGTTGGTAGGGTGAGTTGGTTTGTTTCACTTTACCATTTTAACAGATGTGTGGTGGCATCACATTGTCATTTTAATTTGTAATTCTCTAATGACAAATGATATTGGATATAATTTCATGCCCTTATTTGATTCCTATATATCTTCCCTGGTGATATGTCTTTTCAGATCTTTTTGCCTATTTTTAATTGGGTTGTTTGTTTTCTTACTGAGTTTTAAGAGGATATGGTATGTTTTAGATACAAGTCCTTTATTCTGTACGTGATTTTAAAATATTTTCTCCAGGTGTAAAGCTTGTTTTCTTAATTCTTTTAACAATGCATTTCACAGAGCAAAAGTTTTGACTTTTTATAAAATTCCTATACACTTTGTAAGGGCTAGAAAATTTTCTTCTATTCCTTATTTTTTAGTGTTATTATGCGTGGGTGTTGAATTTGTTGAATGCTTTTACTGCATCTACTGATATGAACATATGGTTTTCTTCCTAATCTGTTACTGTGATGAGTTACATAGATTGACTTATGAATGCTGAACTAGCCTTGCATTTCATAATGAATCCCACTTGGTCTTGATGTGTTATCTTTTCTTTATATTCCTGGATTCAATTTGTGATTTTTAAGGATTTTAGAGACTAAATTCAGAAGAGATACTAGTCTTTACCTTTCCTTCCTTATGGTGTCTCCATTTGCTTTTGGTATTAGGGTAATGCTAGCCTCAAAAAATTGGTTAGAAACTGTTGCTCTTTAACTTTATGGGAGAGATTGTGGAGGATTCATGCTATTTCTTCTTTAAATGTTTGGTAAAATTCACCAGTGATGCCATATAGGCTTGTAGGCTTTTTGAAAGTATTTTAAAATTCCAACTCAATTCCATCAATAGGGACAAAGAGAGGTAGATTATCTTTTCTTTCTGAAGTAAATTTTAACATTGTGCCTTCTGAGGAATTTGTCCATTTCAACTAAAGCATCAAATTGTGGGCATAGAGCCATTAAAGATGTTTCCATATAATTATTTTAATGGCTGTGAATAAGTAAAGACGACTTTACTTTCATTTCTGAGATTAGTAATTTGTGTGTTCTCTCTTTTATTCTTGGTCAGTGTGGCTAGTGGTTTATCAATTTTGTTAATATTTTTGAAAAACCGACTTTCATTTTCATAATTTTCTCTATTGCCTTTGTGTTTTCAATTTCATTGATTCTGCTCTTATCTTTTATTTCCTTCCTTCTACTTGCTTTGGGGTCTGGTGGTGGTGGTGGTGGTGGTGGTGGTGGATTTTGCTCTCCTTTTTCTAGATTCTTGAAGTGATAATGTTGTAACCAAGCAAGGTGTAAGGAAAGGGACACGCTCTGTGATTGAATCAGGAGTCCTTTATTACCAGCAACTGAGAGACGGCTAACACTCAAAATTCTCTCAGCCCCAAAGGAGCTCGATTCCTTTTTATACCTTGCTTAGAGAAGGGGGATGGCAAAGCGGAATTTTGCAGAAGCAGAACAAGCAAGTTAGGTAAGGAAGCTGGTAACCAGGAGGCAGGAGGTTCCCAGGACTGTTGGTTACCAAGGGGGATTTCATGGGGGACTTCCCATACAATCAATCACCAAGAGGGGTAGGTTATTCACAGTAGCAGGTAGACTCACAAACAGGATGTAGTTACACTGTTACAAGGTACTGGGTACAGCACGACACAGCTGTGTACCCGAAGGAGAAATCACAGGGAGTGAGAGGCTAAGATGGAATTTGTCAGGCTTATATCTAAGATGGAGTCTGTTAGGCTATCACAATGACACAGATTATTGATCTGAGGAAATTTTTATTGTTATGCAAATGGGTTACACTTTAAAAATAAGTTCCCTGTAAGCTTTGCTTTAGCTGCATCCTATGTTCATTTATATCTAATTCAAAACATTTTTTAATTTCTCCGGAGACTTCTTTTTTGATCATGTATTATTTAGAAGTCTTTTTAAAAAAAAAACATAGACTTTATATTTTTAGAGCAGTGTTAGGTTCCCAGCAGAATTAGGCATATATACCCTCCACACTACTCATTTCTCTGTCCCAACCCCCTCCACCATTAGTCAACATCCTGCACCGGAGTGATACACTTGTTGCAGTTGATGAACCTATATTGGCATAGTATCACCTAAAGTCCATAGTTTTTATTACAGTTCACTCTTGGTGTTGTACATGCTATGGGCTTTGACAAATGTATAATAATGGGTATCCACCATTGCAGTATTATACTGCATAATTTCACTGCTCTAAAAAACCTCCATGCTCCACCTACACATCCCTCACTCCCCTGACAGCCCCACAACCTCTGGCAACCACTGATCTTTTTGTTACTCCCATAGTTTTCCTTTTCCAGAATTTCATATAGTTGTAGTCATATAGTATGTAGCCTTTTTACATTGACTTCTTCCATTTAGTAATATGCATTTAAATTTCCTCTATGCCTTACTGGCGTAGCTATGCCTAATGCTTAATGGTTTGATACCTCATTTCTTTTTAATGCTGAATAAAATTTCACCATCTAGATGTGCCACAGTGTATCCATTAACCTACTGGAAAATCATCTTGCTTGTTTTTAAGTTTTGGCAATTATCAATAAAGGTACTATAAACATCTATGTCCAAGTTTTTGTATAAACATAAGCTTCAATTCCTTTGGGTAAATGCAATTGCTGGATTGTATAGTAAGTCTATGTTTAGTTTTGTAGGAAGCTGCTAATCTGTTTTTCGAAGTGGTTGTGCCATTTTGCATTCCCACCAGCAATGAGTGGGAGTTCCTCTTGCTCCACATCCTTGGCAGCATCGGGTGTTGTCAGTGTTTTGGACTTTTTTTCCACTTTAATAGGTGTATGGTGTTATCTCTTTTTAATTTACAGTTCCATATGATGTTGAGCATCTTTTTGTATGCTTATTTTCCATCTGTGTATTTTCTTTGAAGAAGTATCTGTTCGTGTCTTTGCCCATTTTTTAATTGGTTTGCTCATTTTCTTATTGTTGAGTTTTAAGTGTTCTTTGTATACTTTGGATGATGGTACTTTATCAGATATGTCTTTTGCAAATATTTTCCCCTAGTGTGTGGCTGCTTTCCTCATTCTTTCAACATTGTCTTATGCATGTCAGAGGTTTTTAATTTTAATAAAGTCCAGCATATTATTTTCCTTATAAATTGTTCATCTGGTGCCGAATCTAAAAAGTCATCACCAAACCCAAGGTCATCTAGATTTTCTCCTATTATATTTTTTAGGAGTTTTACAGCTTTGCATTTTACATGGAGGTCTATGATCCATTTTGAGTTAACTTTTATGAATGGTGTAAGGTTTGAGTCTTGGTTCATCTTTTTGCACGTGGATGTCCAGTTGTTCCACCAACACTTTTTTATCCATTGTATTGCCTTTGTTAGTTTTTCAAGATCTGTTGACTATAGTTGTGTAGATCTATCTCTGGGTTCTTTATTCTGGCCCATTTGTCTGTTCTTTCACCAATACCACACTGCCTTGATTTCTTTTTTCTTTTTGTTTCTCAGATGGAGTCTTGCTCTGTTGCTCAGGGTGGTGTACAGTAGTGCAATCTCGGCTCACTGCAATCTTCATCTCCCAGATTCAAGTGATTCTCCTGCCTCAGTCTCCTGAATAGCTGGGATGACAGGTGCCTGCCACCGGGCCTGGCTAATTTTTTGCATTTTTTAGTAGAGACAAGGTTTTGACATATTGGCTAGGCTGGTCTTGAACTCCTGGCCTCAGATGTTCTGCCCACCTTGGCCTCCCAAAATGCTGGGATTACAGGCATGAGCCACTATGCCCAGCCTATAGAGTCAGTCTTGATGTCAGATAGTGTTAGTCCTCTGACTTTGTTCTTCTCCTTGGGTATTGTGTTTGCTATTCTGGATCTTTTGCCTCTCCAAATAAACTTCATAATAAACTTATTCATATTCACAAAATAACTTTCTGGTATTTTGATTGACATTGCATTGAATCTATAGATCAAGTTGGGAAGAACTGACAGCTTGACAACTTTGATTCTTCCTGTCCATGAACATGGACTATCTTTCCATTTATATAATTCTTTTTTATTTTTCTCATCAAGGTTTTATACCTTTCCTCAAATGAATCATGCAGCTATTGTATTGGATTTATGCATAAGTATTTTATTTTCAGATGCTAATGTACATAGTACTGTTTTAATTTCAAATTCCACTTGTTCATTGCTGGTATGTAGGAAAGTGATTAGCTTTTGTATATTTATATTGTGTTTTGCAAGCTCGATAATATTGCTTAGTTTTTTGTTGATTTTGCAGGATTTTCTGTGTAGAAAATCATGTCATCTGCAAAAAAAAAAAAAAGAGGCAGTTTTATTTCTTCCTTCCTAATCTGTATACCTTTTATTCCCTTTTTTTGTCTGATTGCAATAGCTAGGACTTCCAATACAATGTTGAAAAGAAGCAGTGAGAAGGGACACCCTAGCTTTGTTCCTGCTCTTAGCAAGAAAGCTTCTAAACTCTCAGTATTTACTATGATGTTAGCTGTTGGGTTTTTTGCAAGTGTTCCTTATTCAGTTAACCCTCTTTTCCCAGTTCTTGAGAGTTTTTCATCATAGATGGGTGGTGAATTTTGTCAAATGATTTTTTTATATCTATTAATGTAACATGGTGACTTTTCTTCTTTATCCTGTTGATGTGGTGAATTATATTAATTGATTTTTAAATGACAAACCAGTCTTGACTACCTGGAATAAATGCCACTTGGTCATGGTGTATAATTCTTTTTATACGTTGTTTGGTTCAATTTGATAATATTTTATCAAAGATTTTTGCAACTATGTTCATGAAAGATGTGGGTCTATAGTGTTTTCCTTTTTTCTTGTAATGTTTTAATCTTGTTTTAGTATTAGGATAATGTTGCTTTAATATAATAAGTTTGGAAGTAGTCCCTCTGCTTCCATTTTCTGGAAGAGATTGTAGAGAATTGGTATAATTTGTTTCTAAAATGTTTTGTAGAGATCACCCGTGAACTCATCTGGAAGAATATTTTGAAATCTCTGTATATTTAAAAATATTTGAAGCTATCTTTCTGTTATTTATTTATTTCATTTCTTTGTTTTATGAGAACACACATTGTGTGATTTCTATTATTTTAAATTGGCTCAGAATATGATCTATTGTTGTGAATGTTTGTGAATTTGAGGAAAAAATAATGTTCTGTTTCCAGATGGAGATTTCTCTAAATTTCAGTTAGATTAAGTCAATTGATTGCACTCTGAAAGTGATCTATACCTTACTGATTTTCTGCTTGTTTTGATTTATGAATTACTAATAGAGGGATGTTGAAGCCTCCAACTCTAATCTTGGATTTGTGCATTTCTCCTTTCACTACCGTTTGTTTTCGCCATATGTATTTTGACATATTTTATTCATTATTAGGTGCATACACATGTAGCATTTTTGTGGCTTATCAGAAAATCAACTCCTTTTACTATATAATGAGCGTAATTCTTTATCCTTGATAATATCTGGTCTACTTTGTCTGAAATTAATATAATTCCTCCAGCTTTCTTTTGATAAGTTACAGTGTTAAGATATTTCTCCATTCTTTTCTTTTCATTTAATTACCTGACTCTCTATGTTTAAAGTGTGTTTCTTATAGACAAAATACAGTTGGTTTTCACTTTGATTTTACCAACTCTGAAAATCTGTTTTTTAACTGGTGTACTTACACCATTCAAGTTTAAAGTGATTATTGACATAGTTAGATTGGTATCTTTTTAAACTGTTTTTCATTCATTTTATTTGTGGTTTTAATTGAGCATTTTATATTATTGGATTTAATATCCCCTCAGCATATAATTTACACTTTAAATTTTTTAGTTTTCTCAGATATCATACTATATGTTTTTAACTATTCTTAATCTATGTTCAAATAATATTCCACTGCTTAATGTGTAGTGCAGCCACTGAGCATTTTTTTCTCCTTTCCCTTTGCCATTGCTGTCATTGATCTCAATTAGTCATCTGATACATAATTACTATACTTTGGGATTAAAAATTGTTTTTTAGATCAATTAAGAATAAGGAAAATAAAAGATATTTTTACCTTTATGTACTCCTTGGAAAGTGGACTGATATGTTTAAAGGATTGAAAGAAACAAAACCACAAACCCAGCCACGTGGAACTCCTTTTGCCTCTAAATTAATAGGCCAAGAAGGGAGTCTCTGTGTTGGCTGGGATAATTGATCCTGACTTCCAATGGGAAATTGTACTTTGTAACCACAATGGAGGTAAGAAAGAGTATGTCCTGAATTTAGGAGATCCTCTTAGTACTACCATGCCCTGTGATGAAGGCCAATGGAAAACTACAGCAACCCAATCTAGGCAGGACCATTAACAGCCCAGACCCCTCAGGAATAAAGTATTTGTTGTCTTTATTTGGATATTAAGTATGCTTTAAGATGAGAAAAAGAAAAAATAGTATGGTTTAAGGAGGTGGTTATGTATGCCAAGTTGACTAGGAGTGAATGACAATGCTTTATTTTACGTGTCAACTCGGTTAGGCTACGGTGCCCAGTTGCTTTGACAAACACTGCCTTAGATATTGCTGTGAAGGTGTTTTTCAGATGTGATTAACATTTGCAATGAGTAGACTTTAAGTAAAGCAAATGATCCTTCATAATGTGGATAGGCCTCATCCTCCAGTCAGGTGAAAGCCTTAGGAACAGACAGGTTTCTTGAGAAGAAGGAATTCTGCCTCAAGACTATAATATAGAAATCTTGCCTTAGTTTCTGGCTTGCTCTCCTGCCCTGCAAATTTCAGGCTTGCCAGCACCGAAAAACATGTGAGCCAACTTCTTAAGCCATTCTCTTCTCTCCCTCCCGTTTTCTCTTTCTTTCTTCTATTGGTTCTGTTTCTCTGAAGAACTCTGGCTAACAGTTAAGGAAAGAATCACCGAACTCGAATGATGTCAACAGAAGCTTCCCAAATGGAAATACAAAAGGAGAAGAAAGAAGACGAGGAAAAAAGAATAAGGAAGGAGAAGAAGAAAGAAGGAGGTGAAAAAAGAAGGAGGAAGAGGAGAAAGAAGAGGAATGGGGCAGAAGGAAGAGGAAGAAGAAGGAGGAGGAGGAGAAGAAAAAGAAATAGTCATATAAGAATGTAAGAACCTCCAGTAACAGTTTGAATGTAAAAAAAAAATGTAAGAACCACTGGACAATATTAAAGGTGTAACATATGCATAAATGGGATACCAGAAGGAGAAGACAGAAAGAGGAGAAGGCAGAAAATATATTTGAAGTAATAATAGCTGAAAAGTTTTCAACATTAAAGACAGACACAAAAATCACAGATCCAGGAATTTCTGAGAATACCAGGCAGAAAAGAAGGGGGAAAGTCCACTTTAACTACAGATGAACAAGTATTAGAATTAGCGCACAAGTTCTTTCAGAAGACATGCAAGTAAGAAGAAAGTGAACTGATATGTTTAAAGGATTGAAAGAAACAAAACCACAAACTTAGAATTATACATCCAGATAAATTATTTTTAAAAGAAATGAGAAATATAAAGAGCTTCTAAGAAAAAGAAAAAAACCAAGGACTTATTGCAATTATATATGTCATGTAAGAAATGCTGAAAAAAAGTTTCTCAGAGAGAAAAGGAATGATTTAGGTCAAAACCTTGAATCTACATGGAGGCAGGAGGCCCACTGGACAAGGAATACATAAAGGTAAAAATATCTTTTATTTTCCTTATTCTTAATTGATCTAAAAAAACATTTTTAATCCCAAATTATAATAATTAGGTACTGGATGACTGACATCATCCAATATGTAATTAATCTTAACTTCCAGTTCAATGAAATTATTGTTTTTCTTAATGGAATTCTTCCTCCTTTTGCAGCTAAGATCTCTAGGCCAGCAGAGCATAAGGCTGAGGAGACAGTAAAAAAAATTTTTGCTGGAGGATCACTAGGAGTAAAAGTGAGACTTCCAGTTTTACCTCTTGATTCCTCCGCCTGTTAATCATGCCTATGAAAGACATGACATCATATGTTGGTCCCTTACTCAGCCCTTGGGAAGGCCTTGTTCCAATTCTGCAAGATGTTATCATCCAGTAGCCTTGTAATTGTATTGTCAAAAGGCCATTTCACTATTTTATCAAGCCAACTGCTTCAGGATGATAGGGAACATGGTAAAACAAGTGAACTCCATGGGCATGGGCCCATTGCTGCACTTCGTTAGCTGTGAAGTGAGTTCCTTTATCAGAAGCAATGCTCTGTGGGATACCATGGCAGTAGAGAAGACATTCTGTAAGTCCACAGATGGTAGATTTGGCAGATGCATTGCTTGCAGGGAAAGCAAACCAAATCCAGAGGAAGTGTTTATTTCAGTACAAAAAATAATAATAATAATGTTACCTATTCCATGATGGAAGGGGTCCAATCTAATCACCTGCCATCAGGAAGCTGGTTGATCACCCCAGGGAATAGTACCATACCAGTGGCTCTGTTTGGTCTTTGCTGCTGCTGGCAGATTGGGCAGTCAATGGTGGTCATGGCCAGGTCAGCCTTGGTGATTGGAAATCCATTTCATTTTTGAAGCCCATGCATAACATCCATCCCTGCCACCACTTTGTTCATGGGCCCCCTGGGAGATGACAGGAGTGGCTGGGGAGAGAGGCTAACTGGTATCCACAGAACGGCTTAGCCTATCCCCTGGATTATTCAAATCTTCCTTTGCTGAGGTCACCCTTTGTTGAACATCCATATGGAACACACATATCGTTATGTTTTTTTCCCATGCAGAAAGGTCCATCCACATACATCTTCTTTGGACCTCCTTGTCACCAATTTTCCAATCATGCACCTTCCAAATCCCTGGCCATCCAGCCAAACCACTGACCATACTCCATAAATCAGTATATAATTGCACATCTGGACATTTCTCCTTCCAAGCGAAGTGCCCACCCAGGCACACTGCCCAATATTCTTCTCATTGGGGGGATTTTCCTTTACCATTGTCCTTCAGGGATGTTTTACAAAGGGGCTTTAATGCCGCAGCTGCCCACTTTTGGTTGGCACTAGAGCCTGGTTATCTGTAAACCAGGCCTGAGTCAGTTCTTCCTCTGTCAACTAATCACAGGGAGCTCCCCGAAGTCATAGGTGCAGGCTGGGAAGGTGAAGGCAGAGTGGCAGCAGTCGGGACTATGGGTATTGGGGCCACTGGTCATGTCATTTACTTGTGATTTGAAGGTCTGCTTAGACCCAATCACATATGCACCACTTTCATTTTATGAAGGAGTGATGCTGTGCATGTGCAGCTTTGTAATTTTGTGTGTATCTTAGTCTGTTTGAGCTTCCAAAACAAAATACCATAAACTGGGTAACTTACAAATAATAGAAACCATGAAATAGAACCATGAAAATTTATTTTTCATGGTTCTGGACACAGGGAAATACAAAATCAAGGCACTGGCAGATTTAATGTCTGGTGAGGAACCACTTCCTGGCTCACAGATGGAGCCTTCTAGCTCGGTCCTCACATCATGGGAGGGGCACGGAAGCTGTCTGGGGTCTCTTTTATAAAGGCACTAATTCCATTTATGAGGGAATGTATAACCTGATTGGTTCCCCAAGGCCACACCTCCTAACAGCACCCTTAGACTGGGAGGCTAGGATTTCCACATATGTATTTAGGGGAATCAGAAGCATTCAGTCCATTGCAGTGGTTCAGAAAATACCCAATTCATGATGCCATCATTGGACTTCTCTTTTGAAACCACTGAAGTAAGAAGAGTGTGGCATGAATACGACTGGAAAAGAAATGAATAATATAGACTACAAACAGGCCATTGAAAATGGTAAGAAACAACAGTTTTCAGGATACCTGTTTTAGGTAAACTTGGTGGAACTTGCTGATAAAATTTGTATATGGGGTGAGGAAAAGAAAAGAATCCAAGATGATTCCTAAACTTTTAGCTTAAGAAAATGGTGAATGTGATGCCATATGTTGGCATGAGATGTGCATGGGGGTGATTGGAAAAGATGACTTTGAAATCAACTTTCTTTTGGCCTAAGAGGTTGAAATTCTTATTAAACATCCAAATGGGGATACCGTATCAAGTAGTCAACTAGCACTTGAGTGAGAGGGCCACGCTGGAGATGTAGCTTTAGAAGTTAATGTCAATTAGAAGTTCATGGGACTGGAATAAGGGTATAAAGCAAGACAGAAAAATGTTGGGATAGTTGCTCAGGGAGGAAGTAAAAGCTAATTATGGGCAGATTCCAGAATGAACAATGAGGAAATTAACTTCTCTCTTCTGAGCAAGGAAAAGTCAATGGAAGTTTCAAAGTAAAAAAGTGATATAAGGTTTTTATGTGTTATAATCAGTTGTGTATTGGTAAATGTTTAACAATCAGCTCTCAGAAAAACAAGGGGAGAAAGAAAGAGAGAGAGACACATACATATTCTCACAGATACGTTACATGCTTTATCCACTACACATGCAATAGATGTGAAAGCTAGCTCAAGATAATATTAAAATGTAATTATTAGAAAGGGATGAGGTTTGAGTGTTTTGCCTTTAAAAAAATATTTATTTATATAACTTAAGTTTTGACAGTGTCTGTGTTGAACAACTGGCTCCCCAAATCCCTGCCTATTTAGCATCTGGCTCTCCTAAGTCAGAGTTAGCCAGCTTCCACACCACCACCATATTCTATGAAGCATGCTATGTGTTGCTTTTATTAGAGATAATAAGGATTTCTCATTTGTGGATTCAACAAATAGACTCTTCTAAAACAAAGTTCAAGTTTCACAAGAAAATTATTCTTTTAGTACTAAATAAAACCAGACAGCTGTCATTTATTCAAAAGCAGTTTCCCCAGAGATTTCAAAGTTTTGGACCCTTAGGCAACTACGAAGTTCCTAATAGGAAGGAGACATCAGTCAACTCCCGTTCTTGCTGTGAAGCTGGTGAATATCACTTTCCCCCACTCACTTCTGATTTCTGAGGTAGAAGCAGGAGACAGGAAGATCAGTGTTGGCCAGAATATGCCAGCAGGAGACCCTCTCTCTTAAGACAGGACATCCTCCTCTCAGAGCTCTGGTCAGTGCTAGAGAGCCCTCAGAGGCCAACAACCCCTTTCTCCAGATGGGAATACCAAGGCTCACACTGGGAAGGGGGTTGTCTTAAGATCACGCATCAAGTCAGTGGGTAAATCAAGAACAGAATTCATACCTGGGCTCTTGCATGTTCTGATGCTCATTCTGGCCAATACAGCAAGCATTTCCCATGATGAAGACACACCAGACTGGGAGCTGGGGAGGTGAGCAGGGTGGGCCAAGATACCAAACGCTCTGTCTGCTTTGTCTGGATGTATTCAATCAATCAATATTTACTAATCACCTCCTATCTCAAGCATAGTCCCACCCCTAAGGGGCTAAAGCCCTGAGGCCTTTAAAGGCCTTTCTCATTATAAAATTCCAGGAGCTATTAACATCTTCCAGTATATCTTCTTTTGCCTGGTGCTCTTTTAGGAAAGGTTGGATACTTCTGTTTCAAAACTCTCCATAGCTCCCATGATGATTAATGCCGAAAAGCAAATATTTAGGCCAGGCATTACATGGAGGAAATAATCTCCCCAAATGCCACAGACAAGCTTTCTCGGCAGTGAATAAGCTTCCAACAACAGCCTTCGTCCCAGGGGCTGTGATACAGAGAGAGGAACCTTGATAATTCTTTTGTGTTTCTCACATCATCCCTCCAAGGAGACTTTCTAAAATGTTCGCAGACATTTATGGTGCGAACTCATTTATGGTGTACAAACTGCACACAAAATCCCATTAAACAACTCAACAGGGGGGAACAATCCAAGATGGCCGATCGCTAACATCTCGGGATTGCAGCTTGCAGTTAAAGCTCATAGAACTAGAGGACGCCACACTTTCAGACAAATTCTGGTCGCTCAGGAGCAGAAGTTCCCAGTGGATGAGCCACGCGGGGCAGTAGTTTCGCCGGCACCTCCGCACGGCAGCTC
>JAPYYA010000189.1:0-17638 GCA_028533165.1 Leontopithecus rosalia | reverse complement strand
GTTGATGCAAATTCTTCTTTATGTTGATACTCTTTACTTTTTGGCATATTTTTAGAAAGGCTAATACTGGTTACTCCTTTCTATGTATAATGCTTCCTTCAGAAGCTTCTGCAAAGCTGACCTGGTGGTAACAAAATCTCTGAGTACCTGCCTGTTCACAAAAGACTTTATTTTTCCTTCAATTGTGAAGCTTAGTTTGGCAGGATATGAAATTCTGGGCCGAAAGTTCTGTTCTTTAAGGATGTTGAATATTGGCCCCCACTCTCTTCTGACTTGTAGGGTTTCTGCTGAGAGATCTGCTGTAAGTCTAATAGGCTTCCCTTTATGGGTAACCTGACATTTTTCTCTGGCTGCCCTTAGTATTCTCTCCGTTTCAACCCTGGTGAATCTAACAATTATGTGCCTTGGGGTTGCTCTTCTTGAGGAATATCTTTGTGAAGTTCTCTGTATTACCTGGGATTGAATATTGTGCTGCTTTGCTAGATCCGGAAAGTTTTCCTGAATATATCCTGAAGAATATTTTCCAGCTTGGATTCATTCTCTTCGTTGTATTCAGGTACACCTATCAAACGTAAATTAGGTCTTTTCACATAGTCCCACATTTCTTGGAGACTTTGCTCATTCCTTTTTATCCTTTTTTCTCTATTCTTGTCTTCTCGTTTTATTTCATTAAGTAAGTCTTCAATCTCTGATATCCTTTCTTGTCACTTTTTATATGATGTCTTTTATTCAGTATCAATGTTATTCTCTTAATTCTTTGCTCAGAAATTATCTAATCCAGAAAATAGATTGTTAAATGCCACTGCTTTGTGCTACTAATATACTTTCAATTTCAGCGCTTAGTGTATATATTGACTAAATTGCCTGGGGCTTGAACTTTTGATGGTGAATATAAGCAAGCACTCCTCTGCTTAGCACAGAAAGCAATCTTATCTCTTTCTAGCTTACCCCATTTTTCTCTAAGTCCTTTTCTTTTTACCAACCTGGCCTTGAGATGTCCGTGTCTTTCTGTCCTTTGGCCTTTCTTCCATGTGATTTAACCTGAGTTTTAAATGACTAATAATGATTGTGAATATGTTATCACCACCCACAGATACGTGTATATAAATATTTACTATTTTTACTGAATGTCTCTTATACAAAAAGTCTTCTTTTTTAAAGGGCATTGAATCTCTAAAATCTAAACTGTACTTCACTCATAGTTAATATGAATAAGTTTATGGGTAAAGTGAATGTCTTGGATCATCTAAAAAAAACTATGTTAACAAAAATGTCCCTCACTTCACCTACATAGTAATATACAGTATTAGCCCTTAGTAGATATGATGGTTTGGTTTTGAAAACATATTTCCCCCGAATCAGCTCAGCACTTTCCTTGATCAACTGTCTTCTTAACCATATATCAAATGATACATGAACATCAGCTTTTTTCTTCAGAATAAGCATGCTCTATTTTTGCCTAATAATTCACATTGTATTACTCAAAGCTACTGAACCACTTTCTTCATCTAAACAACCTAATACATTGATAAGACAGTAAGAATATGAGCTGAGCATGTAGCAAATAATTACAGTTGGGCCTAAAGATGGAGTAAATATTTTAGAATAGAAGCATATTTCTACAAAGCCTTTGATAAGAGATAATTCTTAATAAATGTCCCAAGTCCCAAAATGTTATAAACAGCATCTATGCATATTGGTCTCCACGTTTTTACATTGCTTTATTCTTAAGTCATTCATCTATGGATTCTTTCAGTGTTACATTTTGGAAACATTGTCTTACCAACTTAAATATTGTTCTTATTTTAATGTAGCCTGTACAATTATGTTTTCTCTGGGGATTGTGATATTAGTATTTACTTCTTACTTACTAAAACGCCCAACTCTATGA
The DNA here is from genome assembly GCA_028533165.1 of Leontopithecus rosalia. Taxonomy (NCBI): domain Eukaryota; kingdom Metazoa; phylum Chordata; class Mammalia; order Primates; family Cebidae; genus Leontopithecus; species Leontopithecus rosalia. The sequence continues at coordinate 15,747 of JAPYYA010000189.1, read as the reverse complement.
TTCTGTGATCACTCATAATATTGTAATCACTCACATTTAGGCTTTTCAGCAGGCTCCTTTGGCTCCTTTTTCTGTGTACTCCTTTAAATGACAATGTGCCTCAGTTTAAATTATTCACCCTTTAATCACTTTGTACACAAAGTGTACTCTTTTCGTTACCTTGTTCCCAGTTAATGCTTCCCTGATCACCTGCACGACAATGACTATCACAACCTTTCCCATGAACCCAGATCCACAGATCCAGCTGTCCACCGTGTATTGCTGCCCAGCCACCCAGCTGCCCAGAGGCATCTTAAACCCAATATGCCCACATTAGAGCTCAGCAATTTTTGAATTGCTGCAACAAACTCACTGTCAAAATACATATCTCATAAGGAATGAATAATTGGGTGCTTTTGCGTTCTCTGTTGTATTATAGGCCAAGTGTAGGAAAAATATATTTTTAAAAAAGAAGTTTATTTTAGCATGTGTCGATATTTTCATATTCTTTTTCTGTGTTCTATGCCCTTTCCTTCAGGCCATATGTGGCTCTCTGGTGATGTAAATTTCATATTAAAGTGCATGTATTTATATGTGTATGTATTCATCTAGATTGCCAAATCATCCTGGGATTTTGGTTGACAGTACATCACTGATAAAAAATTTTAAATTATCATACCCTATGTTCCAAAGGGGCTCAGATATTGACAAGAGATGCCCAGTAGGATTCTAAGCTCAAGAGAAACCCAACTGGTATAGTATTGCCTTTACCTACAGGAGACTTTAGGATAGAGAAAGTGACAGTTCTGAGAATATTCTATGTAAGGTCTGCTTTTTCATGGAAAGCTTGATGTGGACATCAGTGCCTTACATGGAGGGAATATACTTTTATACATTATAAAGCTGGTCCTTGATCCTGCTCTGGAGATTTCTAAAGCCAGCAAGTATACAGAAATATCTCATGATTTAGGGCTTTAATGGACCAAATTTCAGTGTGATTAGGAGTGAGAAGATATAATTTCCGCCTTCCGAGTTCAATCTTAGAGGTTGGAAATAGGCCTGGAAATTTTCTATGCCTTTATATTGTGTAGCATGAAATTTAGTGGAGTGGTTGATTTCACAGTTTAGCTAAGGAAGCATGTTAGCCAAGCCATCTCATTGACAACTCACATGAGATGCTAATGGAACTAGGAGGACATAGTTGAGCCTGGTAAGCCCTCCAACACAACAGAACTTTGCTGAAGTTCAGAGTGCCCATGATAAATGCCAATACTTTCATTCTAAACTGCTCCATGACCTCATCAACATACCCATTCTATGCTTGTAGAATGCTTTACATGAACTGATTATCTAATAAATATTACAAAATAAAATATATAAACAGAATTTCCACCAAAAAAATTTTTATTATATAAGGAATATAGGAATTTAACATGCTTTGACCAGAAATAGGGAATCAAACTAATTCTTTTCTCTAGCATTGATTTTTGTGGCAAGCAATACACTCAGCAACTTACATGTAATGAGTTGTTTAACTGTATGAAATAAATATTACTACTGCAATTTATTAGATGAGAAAAGTGATTTTCAGATTGCTGAACTAATTTGTCTAAGATCTCACAAAGAAATATTGTCCAGAAACAAACCTATGTCTGTCTTTCTAAGCAATTGAAATGCTTTTGTTATGACATGCTTCAGCAAGAAGAACATTTTCCTCACAGGACCTTTTTATTCATTAAATTATGGATTTTCTTCTCTACCAATTTAGAAAATTATCATTACTTTTAAGACCTATTCTCTTAGTATTTCTGGATTAGAAATGTATATATTTTAAGGATTTCTATATTTTGATTATGTGCCATTTTGCAAGTTTTTACATATATACATTCTCAATATACACACATCTACTTATTTATAAGTTGGATGTAATAATAATTTAACACTAGCTAAATAAATCATATACTGTTATAAATACTTTATAAGTATTAACTAATTTAATCATTACATTATCCATGAAGCAGTTACAGGTACTATTGCCATTCCTATCTAAAAAATAAGGCACAGAGAAATAACTTTGCCAAAGTGCCTTATTTAGTAAGGTATGGCAGGAGGATTTAGACCTAAGTGTCAGGCTCCAGGGGCATAACTTTGACGACTTTAAAACAGTGTTGTCTCTATGTACTTTTCTATGATACTTTCATATGAATATTAAAAAATGTGTAAAAAATAGAAAATTAAAAATAAAATATAAATAAATATGAAAACACCTTTGTTACATTTTATAATCTTGAATGGATAATCTTATATACCCTCTTTGGAAAACACTACTTTGTTTTCTAAACAATTGATCTCATTTTCATTTTACTAGCAGTGATGCTATCTTCAGATATATTTTGGAAAGAGGATTTTATTCCTTTACAAAACAAGCAAGAGAAGAATAGGAATTTTATTCCCTCAAAAGGTTTTGTTGACTAGACCCCAAAGATGATCCTGGGAATAAGAAAGCAGCAAACTATCAAAAGAATGATATCACAGAAGCAGTAAGCAAAGTTAAAAACCATCTGTGTTTTTATTCAATATGTCTATCTAATAAACATGTTATTTAGGAGATCAGTAGGGTTTGCAGGAAAGATTCTGTCTTCATTGTCTCACTGATTAGAAAAAGTATCCTCACCTTCTGAAGAAATGTTTTATCATTAGAAACAGATACTTAGAAAAAGGACTACTTAAATATTTGTCTATGTTAAATGCAATAAGCCATAGTATCATATACCCAGAAAAGACTGTTTCATTTAGTTTAATGAAATTCATACCCAAATATAAATTTTTATATAATAAACTACTGGATTCCTGCTATTTGTCCAATTTATGCTTTTGGCAAAAACATGAGTTTTAGCTTCATTGCACATTTCCCTTTAAGTTTTCCCAGCCACAAGTTGACAGGTAAATCATGTATCTCAGTGGGTGTTTTGGAGCGTGTTTCATGCACAATTTCAGAGAAAGGGAGGCAAATGAGATAAGCAGGGGAGATCCCAGGAGCTAACTCTTCCTAAGCAGAAGCTCCAGTTAAAAAGCATAAAATTATAATAAAAATTAAAAATGCACAAAGTGCATAGAAGCAATGTTTGTTGTTAGAAAAAAAGAAACACAATTTAATCTTTTTCATAAGAATTATTTTATTTATTATAGAAATGACGGGGAATCATTTTGGTGGTGGAATTGAGTTATTAGGCAAATGTCAACATGGGATTACCAATTTAAATCATCAACCTCTGTTTCAATATCATTCATCCTGAAAACAGTTTAAACCAAAGTAATAAATAAGCAGAAGGGACACTATTCAGTTTTAAAGACTTTGACTCAGTCGATTAAGAATACTTAAAATCTTCCCTCCAAAGATGGAGAACATGTATTTTTTCCTACTCTTCAAAAAATGAACTTTATATAGTTTTGTTTATAATCATAACACAATTTCTAAACATAACAGTTACTTGAAGAGGGCCATCCTGTAAATATGTGCATTTTCCAGATTTTTATAAAATAAGTTAAAATTTAAATCTACTCCACACATTTTCAAATATACCTAAGCATGCAAGGCTTAACACAAAATTATATTTTCTGTGGAAAGGCTCAGAAGTCATTATCTCCTAGAAAAGAAATATCTACTAAGAAGAAGTGTAATTATTAACAAGTGAATATTTTAAATTTAATATATATTTTTTTATGATGAATAGTGTGAATCTAGTTTTTCAAGAAAACTCAGAATCTACTCTACCCAGTTAAATATATCTCCATGTTAACTACTCCTGTAGCCAAACTAAATATGTTCCCATTGTGTCAATAAATGTTACATTTCATCAGAGAAAAAAAAATACAAAAATTTTATTATGATCTCTGTCAAGCCAAGACCCCAACACTTACACATTTTTTCATATTTTGAATTAAGAGTCATAACAACTCTATTCAATTCAGAGGGATAAGCTCTAGAAACTATCCCATCACATAAAATATTTACTTCCCCCAGTTGTAGATAACATACAATTTAATACAAGACAACATGAATAAGAACTTGATTAGGTCATTTGCTCTTTTGACTGCTAAAGGCAATATTTTATATAAAAATGTTTTTACTCAGAATTCATGGACTAAGTATAGTATTCATAATATTTTCAAAAATAAAAGCAACCCCAATGTGGGAAATGTATATATGAAATATAATCTAAATACTCCTTAGGACCTACCACATAGAAGGTTTTGAGGAGAGTTTCAACGTTTGGATTCTCTCCACAAAAGAAGTCACATTTTCTTGCTTTTATTCTGTGTTTTACATATAATTTTCCAAATTCTATTTGCATATCGAAGCATTCAAAGTTGAAAACCCTTAATTGGCTTATTTTAAGGAGTACAGGGTCAATTCTCAAAACTATGACATTACATTATAAATGCTTTGGTTAGTGCAAAAAACTCTTCCTTCTTATGTATCCTTTTTGTTCTTCAAACTGTTTTTTATATATACCATTGAATTTGCTGCCTTCTTCTTACAGATATTCAATGCATTATTAATCTAAAAGTCCAACAGAAGACAAACTCCATATAGGTTGCAAATATTTATTACATGTTTAATAACTAAGTAAGGCAATATTTAAAACACTAGAACCATTTAGGCATGGCATGATGCCTTATTAAGTAACCTTTATGTACTCCTAGTTCAATAAATATTATTTGCAAACATACATTTGTTTATTTTCTAGGGAATAACCACTCTTACCTAGCAAATGTTCTGTATTTTGGAAATACAGAGAAACTATGTTTTCTACCCTGAGCCTAAACAGATTTTTTTCTAATTGCTTCCAAGTGTAACTTAGTTTTGGCTTTTCAAATACCTTATTTTTGTTTTAATCTAGTTACTTGAATTTTAAATACAGCAATTTTACCCTTAAATTATACCTTAGTAGAATTACATTTATACTAAGGTAAATTTAGCATAGGACTGCTAATATTTTATTATTGTTAAATCTGTTTTCAGATGTTGTCACTTTATAATTTTCATATTTTTACCTTTTACTTTTCTTCTTTCAGGTTTGAAGAATTTGAGAGATACTAGTAAAGAGGGCCCCTCCATATATAAACAATTTATATCACCACATATTAGTATGTGCAATACTTGGAAAGAAGTACCACGCTCAAAAACAGGAATAATTTGCCTCTAAGCTACACTTCTGGAACCAGCATGACCACAAAGTTTAAGGAATATCCCACCTCTGGATCCCAGAACTTCCAGGGACATCTAGTCACCTCCATAAGCAATGGAAGTCTGGTGTGAGGTAGAGGTTCCCAGAGCACCTTGAAGATCCAAGTCAGAACATGGGACGACTTGCTCATACCATTTTGCCTGTAATTGCAGATGGAGAACACCAAAAGGGAACATTAAAAAATGTTTCAAAAAGCATGCTAAGTTGCTGGAGTTCACTTAGAACAGGGGCTTGGAAAACAGGGGCAGCTCACTAGATTATAATCTATGGAAGCTACTGCCCCAACATCTTTTTTTCTTTTTTCTTTTTTTTTTTGTTATTTGTTTGTTTTTGTTTTTGTTTTTTGAGATGGAGTTTTTGCTCTTGTTACCCAGGCTGGAGTGCAATAGCGTGATCTCGGCTCACCGCAACCTCCGCCTCCTGGGCCCAGGCAACTCTCCTGCCTCAGCCTCCTGAGCAGCTGGGATTACAGGCACGCTCCACCATGCCCAGCTAATTTTTTAAATATTTTGAGTAGAGACGGGGTTTCACCATGCTGACCAGGATGGTCTCGATCATTTCACCTCGTGATCCACCCTCCTCGGTCTCCCAAAGTGCTGAGATTACAGGCTTGAGTCACCGTGTCTGGCCTCTATTTAGTTTCTTTAACAACCTCCTTTCATTTAAAATACAGTTAGTTAAGTGACTAAATCACAAGATGATAGTGCTCCAACTTCTCTACTCTTTCATCATTGTAATTAGTACTGAACAGCTTTTATTTTAACTTGAGTATTAGCTCTGAACTTCAGGTCAAAGAGATTTTCTCCCTAAAGCACTGAAATATAATATGAACAGATGGGAAGTGAGAAATTTTTAACAAAGTTAAAATATCTTTCTTAAAACTGTGCTGCTTTTATTAACCTTACATATTTCAGTTCTTTGAAAAATATTCCAAAATATTCATGGATGACCCTGAGCTTCAATTTTCACAGTGCTGATTTTAGCCAAAAATATGAAATATTAGTTATTAAAACCACCCATAGTAAGTATAATATATGCTCAGACACTGTACTAGGTGTTCAGATAACAAATGACTATTATTTTCATAGCTCTTTATACTCCTTTGATAACCACCATCTCTATTAATTGATCTCCTCTTTTAACAATTATGTAGTGCTTTTACATGCCATACACTGATCGAGATCCTGGATACACATCACAGAATAAAATAGAGAAATAAATCATGCATACTCACTTCTATTGCAGCTCATTTGATCTATCTTACCCATACCCAAAGTCTTCTAAATAAAACAAAGGCAGTTTTGCTTCCTGAGTTCAAATCTCCTTGTTTTAGCAGATGGACTTTCTACATGCCTTCTCCCATCCACCTGGGCCTCATTTCTCTGTTTTCTTTCCTTGTCATGAAGCTTACCTATATTTGGTCAGAATTTCTTATCCTGGAAAATCTCTTATTTAGTGTATCTAGTAAGGTATTATGTTGTCTCATCTCCCTAGTACCATGTATTTATTTCAGTCTTGACCTCCTGAAGGTATCTTCACTTTAGTTCTTGCTTAACTAAGAGGAGTGATATCTGTCATGCCATACTGCAGATCATTTCAGTTAAGAAAGAAAGTGAATTAATGAAAAACTACCAAAACATCTAGTTGTGTTCTAAAGAGACCTTGTAGCTGCCCTCATGTAACATTTAACTTTGTCTGAGGTCTAAGCCCTGAATCTTTTCTGAGGGAATGGCACTTAGAACTAGAACAGGTCAGTTTTCTTAGATTTGCATTCTGTTGCCTTTTTTATTCTCTTGTATATTAAAATGATATTTTCTATGAATAACTTAAATGCTATAAAACATTCAAATTACAGTTAAATGACTTTAACAAACTTATATTTCCATGTAGCCACCACCACAATCCAGATATGTAACATTACCATCTGAAGTCTATAGTTTACCATAGGGTTTACATTAGGGTTTACTCTTGGTGTTATGCATTATGTAAAATGATGCGTATCCACCTGTATACTATTCTAAAGAGTAATTTCACTGCTGTAAACTCTCCTTTGCTTCAACTATTCCTATCTCCCCACTAACTCTTAGCAACCACAAATGTTTTTACTACCTTCAGTTTTGCTTTTTCCAGAATGTCATAAAGTTACAGTCATACAGTATGCAGTGTTTTCACTAAATAGTAGAAATTTAAGACTTATTTTACTAAGTTGTAGGCATTTGCTATTCTCCCATATTTGCCGAAGGACATCTTGATTGCTTCAGATTTTAGCCAATTATAAATAAATCTGTTATAAACATTCCTGTGAGTGCGTTCGTGTGAACGTATGTTTTTAACTTATTTAGGTAAATACCAAGGAATGTGATTTTTGGGTCATATGATAAGAGTATGCTCAGTTTTTTTAAAACACTACCAAACTGTTTTCCAAAGTGACTACCATTTTGTGTTCCTACCAGCAATGAATGAGAGTTCCTGTTGCTACACATCCTCTCCAGCATTTGGTGTTGTGTAGTGTTCTAGACTTTGGCCATTTTAATAGGTATGTAATGGTAGCTCATTGTTTTCACTTGCATTTTCCTAATGACATATGATGTGGAACAACTTTTCAGGTGTTTGCTATCTGTATATTTTTTTTGATGCGATGTCAGTTCATGTCTTTTGCCCATTTTTATTGCATTGTTCACTGCTTTATTGTTGAGTTTTAAGAGTTATTTGTATATTTTGAATAACATTCTTTTATCAGATATATCATTTTCAAATATTTTCTTTCAATCTGTCACTTGCCTCCTTATTGTTTTGACAGTGAATTTTGCCCAGCAAATTTTAATAATCGTAGCATGGTATATTATTCTCTATCCCTTTACTTTTAATTCATATGTGTCTTCATATTTAAAGTGAATTTCTTGTAGACAACATGTAGTTGGGTCTTTTAAAAATCTTTTCAGAAAACATTCATCTTTTAATTATTGTATTTAGATATTAGTATATAGTGATTATTGATATAGTTTCATTAGTATCTATCATATTGTAACTGTTATCTATTTGTTATCCTTTTTTGTCTTCTACTATTTTCCTGCCATTTGAGATTTTAACTGATCATTTTATATGATTCAATTTTCTGTTATTTCTTAGCATATCAATTATGCCTATTTTCAACTTTTTTAAATGGTTGTCCAACAATTTGCAATATACATTTACAAGTAATGTAAGTCTACTTTCGAATAATATCCCACTACTTCACATTTAATGCAAATACCTTAAAAATCTTGTTCATACTAAACCTGAATTTATCAATTAAGTTCATAATTTTCTAACTAGTTACTGATTCCACAGAGGCTCCTGCTCATGGGTTTCTGCTCTGTTAAGTTGTGATCTTTTGTATCCACTTGTTCAATTTTGGTGACTGTTATTTGCCCTGTTCTTCTTAGATTCTCACTTATAATATGGATCTATGAAAAACTGCTGTTTTAATTTGTTCAGCTTTTTGTTTATTGTTAGGACAAATTCCTTAAGTGCCACCCTGGAAACCAGAAAATTTCATAGCCAAAGTCTTACGTTTTCCACATTTAATTATCTTAGCACCTTTGTGAAAACCTAATTGACAATATACGTGTGATCAAATGTGGCCATATATGGATTCTCTCTTCTGTTCCACTGACAAATCATAGGCCATCTTGATTAATGCCGCTCTATAAAAAGTCTCAGAAAGTTCAAGTCCATCAACATTTTGTCTCTTTATTTGAATCTTTATATAAATCTTAAAATCAGTTTATTATTTTCTACTAGAAGACTTTTTAGTAATTTAATCATTTTAAGTGAAAATGGGAATTTGTTTTTTCAACTTTATCTAAATGAGTTTGGGAAATTTATACCTTACAAGGAATCTCTCCTACTAATACCTCAAATAAATCAAATATATTAGCAAAAAGTTTTTTATAATATTTTCTTAGTTTTTATTTATGCCTCAGGGATAGGTAGTGATAATGCCTTTTTATTCCTATTATCAGTAATTTGTGTTTCTTTTCTTTGTTTTGTTAATCTAGCTAGCAATTTATCCATTTTATTGATAGTTTCTAAGAAACTGCCTTTGGTTTATTATTTTAACTAATATAGTTTTCATTTTATATTTAATTTATCCCAGTTTCTGCAATTGTGATTCCCTGCCTCCTTTTATTTTGTACTTGATTTGCTGTTCTATTTCTACCTTCTAAAATGTGAAGGTTTCATTATTAAGTTGAAATTTTTCATTCCCTTAGGTAAGCATTTAAATGTACAAATTTTCCTCTATAGACTGCTTTAGTTGCAGACCAGAAATGTTGATATATATATATATACGTATATATATATATACGTATATATATACGTATATATATATATACGTATATATATACGTATATATATATATATACGTATTCTTTATTTTCCTTTTATTTATTTATTTTTTTCAATTTTGAAACAGGGTTTTACTCTGTCACCCAGGCTGGAGTCAGTGGCATGCAGCCTCACCCTCTCAGGCTCAGGTAATCCTCCTTTAGCCTTCTGAGTGAGTACTGACTCATGTCACCCTACCAGGCTTTTTTATTTGGGTAATTTTTTTGTAGAGACAGGTTTTCGCCATGTTATCCATGCTGGTCTCAAATTCCTGGGCTAAAGCAACCTGCCCACCTCGGCCTCCCAAAATACTGGGATTACAGGCATGAGCCATTGTACCAGGTCTCATTTTAAATTATTTTGAATATTTCTAATGTATTTTGTATTTTTTGACTGTTGTCTGGCTTATGCTATTCAATTTCAATTGAACACCAATTTTTGTTGTTTTTTTAAAATGTTTTCTTATAGCTTTTTTTCATTCCACATGAATATTAGAACAGTTAATTCTGTGAAAAATGATGCTGGTAGTTTAATAGGCATAACATTGAATTTGTACATTGCTTTGGGCTGTACAGTAATATTAATTACATTGATTCTTCCAATCTATGAGCATGAAATATTTTTCCATTTGTCTTTTTCTTCCATGATTTCTTTCAACAGTGTCTTGTAATTCCCCTTGCAGAGACATTTCACTCCTTGGTTAGAGGTGTTCCAAGGTAAGTTTTTGTAGCTATTGTAAATATGACTGCACCCTTGATTTGCCTCCCAGTTTGAATGTTATCAGTATATAGAAATGTTAATAATTTTTACATTGATTTTGTATCCTGAAACTTTACTGAAATTGTTGACCAGTTCCAAAAGCCTATTGGTGGCGTCTTCAGGGATTCCTAGGTATAGAGTCATAATATCATCAAAGAAAGATAATTTGACTTCTTCTCCTATTTTGATGCCTTCTTTCCCTCTTACCTGCTTACTCAACTAGGACTTCCAGTGCTAGGTTGAATAGGAGTAATGATAGTGAGCAGTCTTGTATTTTTGCAATTCTTCAGGGTTTTGCCTGTTCAGTATGATAGTCAGCATGATGTTTTTCATAGATGGATGTTATTATTTCAAGATACATTCCTTTGATACCTAGTTTGTTGAGTGTTTTTATCATGAAAGCATGTTGAATATTATCAAAAGATTTTCTCCATCAATTGAGATGATTATATGCATTTGCTTTTAATTCTGTTTCTGTGCTGAATAATCCTTTCGATTTGTGTATGTTGAGCAAAACTTGCATCCCAGGAAAAAAAAATCCTACTTCATAGTGCTGAAATAGTTTTCTGATGTGCTGCTGTATTTTGTTTGCTAATATTTTGCTGTGGATTGTTTGCATCTGTTTGTTGTTTGCATCTGTGCATTGTTCGTCAGGAATACTGGCCTATAATTTTATTTTTTCAATGTGTCTTTGCCACTTGTTGGTATGCAAAAGGTGTTAGCTTTATAGAATGGGTAAACAGGAGCCCCCACTCTGCGATTTTCCTGGATAGTTTCAGTAGACTTGGTAACAACTCTTATTTGTTTGTCTGGTAGAATTTGGCTGTGAATCCATCTGGTCGGGGACATTTTTTCATTGGTAGATTTTTTTTGTTACTACTTCAGTTTCAGAACTTGATACTAGTCAGTTCAGGGTTTCAATTTCTTTCTGATTCAATCTTGGGAGGTTTTGTGTTTCCATGATTCCACTCATTTTCTCTGGATTTTCTATTTTGTTTTCATAGAGGTGTTGGTAATAGTCATTGAAGAACTTTTGTATTTCAGTGGAATTGGCTGTCTTTTGGTTGTTTCTAATTGTTCTTTTTCAGATCTTTTTTTTTTCTTTGTTAATCTATCTTGGAGTCATCTATTTGGTTTATTCTTTCACAGAATTAAGTTTTGGTTTCTTTGATTATATGTATTTTTAAGTCTCAGTTTCATTCAGTTCTGCTCTGATTTCAGTTATTTCTTTTCTTTTGCCTGTCTGGGATTAGTTTGTTCTTTTTCAGCTTACTGTGGGTATGATGTTAGGTCATGAATTTGAAATCTTTCTTTCTTTTTATTGTACTTTGGGATCTGGGGTGTATGTGTACATCCTGCAGGATTGTTGCTTATAGATTTTTAATTTGATTTTATTGTGATGTAACATATTTCATAAGGCACTTTCAAATTTACAAAGATTCATTATAAAGCAGCATATGGTCAATCTTAATGAATGTGTCTTTTATAGTTATTTTTGGGAGTATTCTATAAATGTTAAGTAAATTTTATTGATGACGTTATATTTTTTATAGCTTTACTTATTTTTGCTTACTTGCTCTACCACTTACAGAGAAAGCAGCATTGAAATATCTAACTATAAATGAGAACACCTCCATCAGTTTTACTTCTTGTACTTTCAAGCTCTGCTACTAGATGAATACTCATTACATATTTGTACTATTATTATTATTAATTATTTGGTCTCCTTACCATTTTTAATTTTTTTAATGTATCCCTTATGTGATATTTCTACCTAAAATCCAACTGGTCTCATACTACAACAACGACCTCAACTTTTGTTATGATTACTCTTCGTATGCTATACATTTTCATTCATTTCACTTTTTATTTGTGCATTTGTGTTTAAATTCAGTATCTGTAGACAGAGTATATTTGGCTTCTGCTTTTGTATTCAGTTGTGAAATTTCTGTCTTAATTAAAACATTTAGATTATGTGTATTTATTTACTTAGTAATGTAATATTCAAATACAATAATTTGCTATATGAACGTTTGATCTCCTTTCTCATTTGTGTTTCTTTTAGTCCTTTATTATCTTCCTTTATAGAATATTTAACATTTTATTTTATCTTCAACATTATCTAATTAACTCTTCCTTTCTAAAATTTTTCTAATAATATTTATGGGTTGCTGATTACACACTTTTACTATATTACACCCTACCATCAAATTATATTATATTCTTTCACATTATATGTAAAATTTTATAGCAATATTCTTCCATTTTCTTCCTTTTTTTGTCTTATTACCATAAAACTATGTTATGTCTACATATGTTTAGAAAGCTATAATAGTTTGCTTGAAAATAAATTTAGAAATTTTATAAATACATTTTTAACATATAAATTTAATAGTTCTGGTGCTCTTTGTTCTATAGATAAAAGTTGCAATGTAATGTCTCTTGTTTTGGCTTAAAAATTTCCTTTGATATCTAATATAGTGCAAAAATGCTGATGGCCTATAAACTTTTGCTTTTCCCCTGCAAAAGTATTTATTTTGTATAATTTATGAAGAATTCTTTTTCTATATATAGATATTTAAGTTGGATTTTTTTCTTTTGACTTGCATAAAATAATTGTTAGATGTCTGTGATTTTCTAATATATGTCTTTTTGTAGCCAGGGTGCTTTGGGCTGATGTTCTTCTTGTCATTGTCTTCCAGTAATTTGATTGTGACTTGCATTATTTGCATGATTGGCTTTGTGTTCATCTTTATGAAGTTGTGTTTCTTAGGTATGTGAATTTATAGTTTATTTGGAAAGTTTTAAGTCATTGTATTTTAACATATTATTTCTGATATTGCTTACATAGCATCCCAATTCATGTACACTAGAATGATTCATATATTTAAGAAACAGAATTTTTTCTCATCATTCTTTCTCCTTTTTATTGAATTGTTTATATTGCTGCCTTTGAGTTCACTGTATTTTCTTCTACAGGATCCAACCCACAATTAATCCTACCATGTTTTTTCATTTTAAAGATTGTATTTTTTAATTTTTTTGATATTTCTTTGTTTGCATATATTTATTTAACATATAATCATGTTTACATTTTCTGTTAAATAGTTGAGCATATAAATCTTACTCATGACAACTGTATTAACATAATTTTTTATATTTTGTATGTATCTAAATGGAATATTTTCTGTGTCTTTTTATTTTTTTAAATCTTCATAGCTAATAATATTTTTTGGATGAAGAACATAGTGATACTACATTTCTGAGTGCTAAATGTTTGTGTTACTGTAAAGTGTGTGGGTCTATGATCTCTTAAGTAGTTAAGAAATTACTTACTTCTTGTTTTAATAATTATAAGACTTTTTGTTGTTTGATTTTAGTTTCTATAAAACAGGTTTGTATTTTTGATACTATTAAGCAAGTTTATCTCCACTACTGAGGAATAATTTTTAAGCATTTTTCACACTGGATGGCAAAAATTTAAATAATCACCTGATCTGTGTGAATTCAGGGAGTAATTATATTTCCAAAATTAGTTTGATCAGTCTTGTCAATTTTCATCTTATGTATGCACAGACTGTTATTAATTGTTAATGTCAAAGACACATATATGCTCAAAATAAGTGGATGAAGGAATATATACCAAGCAAATGGAAAGAAAAAAAAGCAGGGTTTGCAATCCTAGTATCTGATAAAAACAGACTTTAAACCAACAAAGTTCAAAAAAGAAAAAGAAGGGCATTGGGAGGGGGAAGATGGCGCTGCTGGAGCAACTCAGGATTACAGCATTTAGTGAAGGTGCTGAGAGTGAGTGCAGGCCGTGTTTCCAGACGGATCTTTGTTACCCACAGACCAGAAAATTCCCAGATATAGGAGCTGCATGGGACACCAGCACAGCTGTTTCGGCCGGCGTGGCCGTTTAGGCTGGCACTGCAGCTCAGCAGCACCCCACACAAAATGCACTGGTCTGGGTGCCCTGTTAAACTGGCAATTTGAGATTTGGGAGGGCAGATTACCATATTCATCAGATTAAACGGGACTTGGACAGTGAGCCAGGCCAGGAGATTCCCGGGAAGGGACGTTTGAGCCTGCACAGTGGGTCGCTGCACGGGAAATCACACAGATCCCGGTGCCCTTTCAGCAGGCAACCGAAACACCTGGGAGAGAGTCAATCGTTCAACTTAAAAAAAAAACCCAATAATAACAAAAGGGCTCTGAGGCAGGGAGCCAGGGGATCAGGCTCGGCAGGTCCCACGCCCACCAGGACAAACAAAACAGCAATTCAAAATGCTCGGGGTTGAGAGTTTTACAGTGGGCACAGCTGATCCCAGGACAGTGCAGCTCAGTGGGGGAGAGGTGTTCACCATTACCGAGGCATTCCACCCCTACTGAGGTAATCTCCCATTGCTGACGCAGCATGCCGTTGCCGAGGCAACCCGCCATAACAGAGAGTCCGCCAATACAGAGGTGGGCCATCATCACCACAGCAGTCCTAACCACACCTGTATAAACAGGACTACAGGGAGTTACACTCGGCAGCAGGGCAGAGCCCACAGAACAGAGTGGAGCCCACAACAGTAGGGCAGAGCCCACGGCAACAGGGCGGACGCCACGGCAGCAGGGTGGAGCCTTGGCAGGCAGATAGTGACTAGACTGCCTCCTAGCTGGGCAGGACTATGCAATGCATACTCATAAATAAAGCCCTAACTCCCCGAGACAGAGCATCTGAGGAAAAAAAGGGGATTTATGAGTTCTGCTCCAGCAGACTTAAACATACCTGCCTAGCAGCCCTGAATGAACAATGGAGCTCATAGCTCAGCACTTCAGCTCCTATAAAGTACAGACTGTCTTCTCAAGAAGCTCCCTGACCCCTGTATATCCAAAGAGTCACATCACAAAGGACTGATCAGACTGACATTTGGCGGGCATCATTCTCGGACAAAGATAGCAGAAGAAGAAACAGGTAGCATCCCTCACTGTTCCACAGCTGCTACAGGTGTACCCCAGACAAGCAGGGCCTGAAGTGGACCTCAGCAGTTGCACAGCAGAGGGACTAGACTGTTAGAAGGAAAACTAAGAAACAGAAATACTTCATCATCAACAATCTGGGCATCCACTCAGAGACCCAATTGAAAAGTCAGCAACTACTCAGATGACAGGTAAATAAATCCACAAAGATGGGAAGAAACAAGCACAGAAAGGAGGAAAACACCTGAAACCAGAACACCTCGCCTCCTGCAAAGGACCAAAACTCCTCACCAGCAAGGGAACAAAGCTGGATGGAGCATGAGTGTGATGAAATGACGGAATCAGATTTCACAAGGTGGGTGATGAGAAACTTCCGTGAGCTAGAAGAACATGTTCTAAATCAATGCAAAGAAACTAAGAA
>JAPYYA010001889.1:0-14631 GCA_028533165.1 Leontopithecus rosalia | reverse complement strand
ATGATGCCCGCCAAATGTCAGTCTGATCAGTCCTTTTTGAGGTGATTCTTTGGGTATACGGGGGTCAGGAAGCTGCTTGAGGAGACGGTCTGTACTTTATAGGAGCTCAAGTGCTGTTCTGTGAGCTCCGTTGTTCATTCAGTGTTGCTAGGCAAGTACGTTTAAGTCTGTTGTGGCAGAACTCATGAAACCGGTTTTTTTCCTCAGATGCTCTGTCTCGGGGAGTTAGGGCTTTATTTGTGAGTATCCATTGCGCTGTCCTGCCCAGCTAGGAGGCAGTCTAGTCAGTATTTGGGTGCCGAGGCTCCGCCCTGCTGGCGTGAGGTTTGCCCTTTTGCTGTGGGCTCTGTCCTGCTGTTTTGGGCTCCGCCCTACTGACATAGGCTCCGCCCTGCTGATGTGGGCTCTGCCCTCTCGGTGGAATCTCTCTGTTACTGCGGGTTGCCTTGGCAACGGCTGACTGTGTCAGCAGTGGGTGGATACCTCAGTAGGGGACGAAGCTCTCGGCATTGGCAGACGCCCCTCCCCCACTGAGCTGCACAGTCATGTGTTCAGCTCTTCCCACAGTGGAACTCTCAACCCCCGGCACTCCAAATTGCCTTATTGCTTGTCCCTGTGGGGGTGGGACCCATCGAGCCTGATCACTTGGCTCCCTGCCTCCAAGCCTTTTTGCTTTTTTTCTTTTTAAGTTGTAGGGTTGACTCTCTCCCAGGTGCCTCAGCCCCTGGCTGAAAGGGCACTGGGGTCTGCGTGATTTCCCCTGCAGCCACCCGCTGCGCTGGTTCACAATTCACCTCCCAGAAATATCCTGGTCTAGTTCACCGTCCAAAATCCGTTCAATCAGATGAACATAGCAATCTGCCCTCCCAAGTCTCAAATTGCTGGTTTAACAGGGCACCCAGACCCGTGTGTTTCATGCACCGTGCCGCTGCGGCGGTGCTGGCTGCCTGGCCGTGCCAGCGGAGAGCACTGTGCTTGAGTCCTGTGTGCCTTTTACACCTGGGCTTTTCCCCCGCTCTGTGGGCTATAAGGATCCGTCTGAAAATGTGGTGTTTGCTTACCCTCTGCGTCTTGACTGAGAGCTGAAGTGGTGAGTTGCTTCTAGAGTGCCATCTTTCTCCCCCTCGCATATGAAAATTTTTCTACACAACAGACTGAATGAGTACCTGGAATATTCTTTTGTTTTCTCCTAGATTAAAGGCAGCCCAGTCCAAGACAGACTGTACCAACCTTTCTTTAAAGTAAAAATTCATCTGTACATTTGAATGTGCCCCCGAACTACTTATGCCAAAGCAAGATCAGGATCCAAAACTTGGAATTTCTTTATTATTTATTGCATCAGTTTGAAAAGGAGGCACAAAACATTACATTATGTTGAGTGGAGGAAATGGATTCCATCCATGTATTCTGACATTGTTATTTCATATCACTGTCTCTGAATTGGGTGCCTGCCATGTTCAAGGCACTGTGATCTTCTTTTCTTGTATGAACTCATTTATGCCTTACAATAACCCCATCTAAATGATATTAGCATTCCTATTCTTCTAAGGAGGAAGTTGAGGTTCATGTCTGTAAAAAAATTCCCCAAAGTCACCCTTAGCTACTAAATCCTGAGCCAGGAGTTACCTAAGGGATTTTCTGCCTGCACATTCTATGCTCTTTCCCCTATGATGATCTTTCTGAAGGATGAATGCATCAAAGTGGTAATGAGATGAGACCCCTCAGTCCAAAGAGATATGAGACCTTCATCATCAGCATCTTCAAGAGGTGGTGTTGTGTAGGAGTTCATGCATGTGTGCATGGCTCAGTGTGGCCAGAGGAAGAATATTAGCTTACAGTTTCTGGTAAGTACTTTCATTTTTATAACCTACCTCATTATCAGGAAGTTTCTTTAGGATTAGCTGCTGGAAGTTTTTCAGAGAGGTACTACAATATAGTGTTTAGTTGCATAAATACTAAAGCTGGACCACCTGTGCTGAAATCTCAGACTCTGACATTTAGTAACTGTATGGCTTGACAATTTACTTATATCTCCACTCTTCTATTTCTTCATCACCAAAACAAAGATAATAATACTCTCTACCTCCCTGGATTTCCATAAGGGTAAAATTAATAAATATTCTTAGAGTGCTTATTAGAATGCTATAAAAATGTTAGGCCCTCTTATGAAATGTGTTTTCTCTACTGGCACATGTATATGATTTTCCCCCTTTCTTGTGTTTATTTAGTGATTTTGCTTGCGTGATTTCCAAATGCTTTTTTATGCATTGATTTGACAGATTTTTATCATGCACTAATATGATATAGACATTGATTCTGATACTAGAATAAAATAGTAAACAAAAGTGGCAAAATATTTTGTGCTTTTGGAGCATTTGAGGAAAAGATATATTTGTGAGTCTTCTATTTAGAATGGCCTCAGGAGTCAGGAAATCAGTCTAGCTCAACACAAGTATGTTTGAGGTCTTCTATGTTTTACACATTCTTCTAGGAACTTGAGGTAGAGTAGGGAACAAAATAGATACAAATCACTGTCCTCATGGACCTTACATTAGAGTCGGGGAAGAAAGAAGCCATAAATAAAATACATCCATAAATGAAATAGTATATTAGAAGATGATCAATGCTATTGAGAAAAGAAACATTCAGCTATCTGGATGTAGAAAACAGTTTCTTCATAAAGCCACTTGGGGTCCTGGCCAGTTTGGTCACACAATATATGTTCCAGTTGGATGTTTTAAGATGACAGTATTGAGAGGCAATAAAAGGAACTTTGAATGTAAAAAGCCTATATGGCTATTAAACATTTACTGGGACCAGAATGTTTTGTATTCTGTAAAAAAAAGTGTGCTTTGAATGGCCTCTCAACTATTTGTGGACATGCAATAGTTGAAAAGAAAATCAGATTTTTCAAAAAAGTCAATATAAATCTCATTGTATTAGTCAGGCTTCTCTCAGAAGGACAGAACTAATAGAATACTTACTAAGTATTAAGTTATAGGATCACAAGATCTCTCAATAGGCTGTCTGCAAGCTGAGGAGCAAGGAGAACCAGTGTGAGTCCCAAAACAGAAGAACTTGGAATCCAATGTTCAAGGGCAGGAAGCATCAAGCTTGGGAGAAAGATGTAGGCTGGGAGGCTAGGCTAGCCATAGAGAACTTTGCAAGCTTTTCTTTCTGCTTTATATTTACTGAAAGCTGATTAGACTGTGCCCACCAGATTAAGGGTGCATCTGCCATCCCAGCCCACTGACTTAAATGTTATTCTCTTTTGGCAACATCCACACAGACATACTCAGAATTAATACTTTGTATACCTCAATCCAATCAAGTTGACACTCACTACTGATGATCACACTCAAGAAATAATTTGTCTCTGATTCTGAACTTTCTGTAATGCAAAATCAAATAAACTTAAGGCTCTAAAAAAAGATATTCCTGAGAAAGATGTCAACAGAAGGGTACAGGGCAGAATAGAAAGCTTCAAGCTCCTCCTGACCAATAGAAATACTAAGAAAAAAAAAGTAGAGTTGTGGGGATTCTAGAAACCAGTTAAGGAGCTGCAGCAATCCAAAAAAACTCCAACCAAGAAAAAGTCATATTCAAAACAATAGAAAAGTATGTGACATTTTTGCTCTCCCTTGTCTCACCACCTCCACGTTGCAGTATGACATGGTCAGATAGTGGCCTCCCAATTACCAGCTCCTCCTTTGTAACAAAAAAAATGTAGGCACTAGACAAGGATGCCCTCTCTCACCACTCCTATTCAATATAGTATTGGAAGTTCTAGCCAGAGCCATCAGGCAATTAAAAGAAATAAAGGATATTCAATTAGGAAAGGAGGAAGTCAAATTTGTCTCTATTTGCAGATGCAGCCCCAAATCTCCAGAAACTGATAAGCAACTTCAGCAATGTCTCAGGATATAAAATCAAAGTGCCAAAATTATAAGCATTCCCATACACCAATAACAGACTTAAAGAAAGCCAAATCAAGAATGAACTGCTGTTCACAATTGCTACAAAGAGAATAAAATACCTAGGACTACAACTAACAAAGAATGTAAAGGACCTCTTCAAGGAGAACTACAAGCCACTGCTCAACGAGATAAGACAGGACACAAACAGACAGAAAAACATTCCATGTTCATGGTTGGGAAAAAATCAATACTGGGAAAACGGCCATACTTCCCAAAGTAATTCATAGATTCAATGCTATCCCCATCAAGCTACCTATGACTTTCTTCACAGAACTGGAAAAAAACACCTTAAACTTCATGTGGAACCAAAAGAGAGCCTGCATAGCCAAGTCAATTCTAAGCAAAAAGAACAAGCTGGAGACATCACACTACCTGCCTTCAAACTATACTACAAGGCTACAGTAATCAAAACAGCATGGTACTGGTACCAAAACAGAGATATACACTATTGGAACAGAACAGATGCCTCGGAGGCAATGCCACACATCTACAACCATCTGATCCTGGACAAACCTAACAAAAACAAACAATGGGGAAGGGATTCCCTGTTTAATAAATGGTGTTGGGAAAACTGGCTAGCCATATGCAGAAAGCAGAAACTGGACTACTTCCTGACACTTTACACTAAAATTAACTCCAAATGGATTAAAGCCTTAAACATAAGACCTAACACCACAAAAACCCTAGAAGAAAACCTAGGCAAAACCATCTAGGACATAGGCATAGGCAAGGACTTCATGACTAAAACACTAAAAGCATTGGCAACAAAAGCCAAAATAGACAAATGGGACCTAATTAAACTCCAGAACCCCTAAACAGCAAAAGAAACAATCATTAGAGTGAACTGGCAACCAACAGGTTGGGAAAAAATTTTTGCAATCTATCCAGCTGACAAAGGACTTTTATCCAGAATTTACAAAATCTAAAACAGATTTACAAGAAAAAAACAAACAAACCCATTCAAAAGTGGGCAAGGATAAGAACAGACACTTTACAAAGGAAGACATCTATGAGGCCAACAAACATATGAAAAAATGCCCATCATCACTGGTCATTAAAGAAATGCAAATCAAAACTACATTGAGGTACCATCTCATGCCAGTTAGAATGGCAATCATTAAAAAATTGGAGACAACAGATGCTGGAGAGGGTGTGGAGGAATAGGAACACTTTTACACTGTTGGTGGGAGAGTAAATTAGTTCAACCATTGTGGAAGACAGTGTGGTGATTCCTCAAGGACCTAGAAATAGAAATTCCACTTGACCCAGCAATCCCATTCCTGGGTACATATCCAAAGGACTACAAATCGTTCTACTATAAGGACACATGCACAGGAATGTTCATTGCAGCACTATTTACAATAGCAAAGACCTGGAACCGACCCAAATGCCCATCGATGATAGACTGGACAGGGAAAACATGGCACATATACACCATGGAATATTATGCAGCCATCAAAAACAATGAGTTCGTGTCCTTTGGCAGGGACATGGATGAACCTGGAAACCATCATTCTCAGCAAACTGACACAAGAACAGAAAATGAAATACCGCATGTTCTCACTCCTAGGCGGGTGTTGAACAATGAGAACACATGGACACGGGGAGGGGAGCACTACATACTGCGGTCTGTTGGGGGGAATAGGGGAGGGACAGTGGGGGGTGGGGCGTTGGGGAGGGATAGCATGGGGAGAAATGCCAGATATAGGTGAAGGGGAGGAAGGCAGCAAATCACACTTCCACATGTGTACCTATGCAACAATCTTGCATGTTCTTCACCTGTACCCCCAAATCTAAAATGCAATAAAAAACAGACAAAGAAAGTCACTATATGATGATAAAGGGGTCAATTTAGCAAGAGGATACAATAATTTTAAATATAGATGCACCTTACATGGGGACACCCAAATATATAAAGCAAATATTATTAGAACTAAAAAGAGAAATAGGCCCTGATACAAATATAGCTGGAGACTTTAATACCCCACCTTCAGCCTTGGAAAGATTTTCCAGACAGAAATTCAACAAAAAATCAGACTTAATTTGCACTATAGACTAAATGGATCTAATGGATATATACAGAACATTTTATCCAACAGCTGCAGAGTACACTTTTTTTTTCCTCAGCACATAGGTAATTCTCAAGAATGGGCCATATGTTCAGTCAGAAAACAAGTTCTCAAAGCATGCAAAAAAATAAAATTTTCTGATAACAGTGGAACAAAACTAGAAATTAACAACAAGAAGAATTGTGTAAACTACACAAAATATGGAAATGAAACAGTATGTTCCTCAGTGGCCAGTGGGTCAACGAAGAAATTAAGAGGAGAATTAAAAGAGTTCTTGAAACAAATGCTAATGGAAACACAACACAGCAAAACCTTGGGATATAGCAAAAGCCGTACAAAGAGAGAAGTTTATAGCTACAAGTGCCTACATCAAAAAAGAGGAAACACTTCAAATAAACAACATAATGATACATCTTAAAGAGCTATAAAAGCAATAGCAAACCAAACTCAAAATAA
This sequence comes from Leontopithecus rosalia, assembly GCA_028533165.1. NCBI lineage: Eukaryota > Metazoa > Chordata > Mammalia > Primates > Cebidae > Leontopithecus > Leontopithecus rosalia. The sequence continues at coordinate 8,129 of JAPYYA010001889.1, read as the reverse complement.
CTAGAATAAAAGTAATAATAACAATCAAAACAAAAATAAATGAAAAAAAACAACAAAGAGAATGTTGGTTTCTGAAAACAAACAAAATTGACAAACTTTAGCCAAACCAAGAAAAAAATGTGAGAAGACACAAATAAATAAAATCAGAGATAAAACAGGAGATATTAAAACCGATAGTTTATAAAATGGAAGGATCACTAGTGACTACTGTGAGCAACTGTATGATAATAAATCAGAAAATTTATAGGAAATGAACAAATTATTAAACACATACAAACTACCAATATTGAATCAAGAAGAAATTCAAAACCTGAATGGATCAATAACAAGTAATGAGATTGAAGCCATCACAAAAAGTTTCCCAGGAAAGTAAGAATGATGACTTCTTACTTTCAAACAAGAAAGTAATCATGACTTCTTACATCAGACCAGAATTTGATGCCTTCACTGTCAAATTGTACCAAACATTTAAAGAACTAACACCAATCCTATTCAAACTATTTTTTAAAATGCAGGAGTAGGGAATACTTCCAAACTTATTCTACAAAGTCAGTATTACCATGATGCCAAAACCAGACAAAGACACATCAAAAAAAGAAAACTACAGGCTAATATTCTGATAATTATTGATACAAAAATTCTCAACAAAATATTAGCAAACAGAATTCAACAATGCATTAGGAATATCATTCCTCATGACCAAATGGGATTTATCCCTGGGATGCCAGGATGGGTTAACATATGCACATAAATTCATGTGATACATTATAGCAATAGAACAAAGGGCAAAAACCACATTATCATTTCAATTGGTGCTGAAAAAGCATTTGATAATATTTAACATTCCTTTGTGATTAAAAACCCTAAAAAATCTGGGTATAGAAGAAATGTACCTCAACATAATAAAAGCCATATATGACAGACCCATAGCTAGTATCATACTGCATGGGGAAAAATGGAAAGCCTCTCCTTTAAGATTTGGAACACAACAAGAATGCCCAAATGTTGAATCGTCACTGTAATTCGACAAACATCCTAGCTAGAGCAATCAGATAAGAGAAAGAAACAAAGGGCATCCAAATCAGAAAGAAAAAAGTCAAATTATTTTTATATGCAAATAATATAATCTTATATTTGGGAAAACATGAAGACTCCACAAGAAAACTATTAGAACTGATAAACAAATTTAGTAAAGTTGCAGGATACAAAATCAACATATGAAAATCAGTAGCATTTCTACATGCCAACAGTGAACAATCTGAAAAAGAAATAAAAAGTAATCTCATTTACAATAGCCACACATAAATATAAGTACCTAACAATTAATGCAAGAAAGAAAAGATCTCTAGAAAGGAAACTAGAGAAAGAAAACTATAAAACGCTGATGAAAGAAATTGAAGAGGGCACCAAAAAATGAAAAGATGTTCCATGTCCATGGATTGTAAAAATTAATATTGTTAAAATCTCCACACTACCCGAAGTAATCTACAGATTCAGTGCAATCCCTATCAAAATACCAATGATATTCTTCACAGAAATGGAAAAAGACCATATATTACCCTTTTGAATTTAGTTAATGTTTACACATTTTTGTAAGATTAATTTTTACAATCTTTCTATAACTTGCTTAAACCTCTAGCTTTATCTTATCATATTTAATATAATCCCTCATCCCCTGGGCAAAATTTACATTTCCATGCTGTCTTACAATATTTTATTAAAAAATCACATTTTACCGTTTTTATATGCCTTGCATATAAAACTGTTTAATAATCTCAAATACATGTTGCACTGTTAACTCCTAGTAGCTTTTACTTTTGATGAAAAACCTGCTTAGTACATGATTTTAATCACGTACCAGATGTGGAACCTAGGACCAAGACAGAAGTACAGATAAAGTCTGACTCTTTCCAGTTTCTAACTCCACATATCCCAGGCCTTACCTATCTGTAAAGCAGATAATATACAAACTTAGAACATTTAGCAAACCTAGTATCTAAGTTGTGTGATTTAGACCACCTATTTGCATTTCGATGATACTTGCATTTTACCAATAATCCTTAAGACTATCCTATTTCTTAAAGATTAAAGTCACATGAACTAAAAATATTCGATTTAAGCACTTATATTTCTTTCAACCAATTAATTTGAGCTTTTAATAAATATTACACATAACCCATATATAGTGACACAAACAGACAGAAGATTCAGCACTTGTAAGACTTTTTATTTGCCATTCTATTGGATTACTGGCTTCAGCGTGGAGCCCTTGGAGAAACAGGGTCAGGATAACATGTACTTTTAGGGCCTAATAAGCAAGCGCAGCTGTAGGCAAGAATAGATCCCTAAAATTAAAGGTGCCACTTTATACTGGACTTTGGATCCCCAGAAGGAGAGAAGTACTATGACAGAAGACAGTGCAGTGCTTCTACCATGCATTTCATTACAAGGCAATGCAAAGCCAATTGGCTTATTTTGTAATCAGCCCATATCCCATGGGAGTCTCATCTTTTTGTGGAGTGTGAGGATGTTTTCATATCTTTCAGGCAGCCAAGAGCATACTTCTCTGATTTATAACTACTATTAGCCATTCCTTAAAGTGTATTTTTTACCTAGTTATTACACATCAATGTTCTCTCCCAATGTGAAGTAATTTGATACCCCCAAAGCACAAAATGGTCAGATAAAACAATGCAAAACAGAACACGGTCTGTGGTACCTCCTCTATTTTTCCCACGTAGTCCCATGCTACCAGAAGGTATCTTAGGGCCTCTCATGTATACATTGAGTGGCAAGACAAAAAAAGTGTAGAAAAATAATTCAGTCAAATGAGAAGAATAAAATCTTTTTCCAGAAAAACAAGATCCAAAAAGAGAAAAACATAAAGGCCTTTTAAATATACCTATAATTTCAATATCTGCTTTTAATTAAGCTGAGCTGTTTTTTAAAAAAATCCTTTTCAATCCCCTGTTACTTGAATTTAGCCAGACCAAGCAGTTAAGATTTTAGGCTTTTGAAATTTACAAAAAGTAACCTCACAGGTGAAACCAACAATTAGGTTATGACTTAACCAGGAGTATATCAGATATTTTCAAAAGTGGTGATAGCCAGCTTTTGAAACCATTGTTGCAAAAATTGTGACCAAGATAGTGAAAGAGATCTGATCCAACCAACTCCATTTTGTTTTCAGCCCCCAAGCTGTCCCTGCTTATCCCTGGGTGTAGGCTGAATCAACTTTGAGAGGAGTCTCACCTACAGTTTATAAACAGAGATGTTTATAACAGTTTAAAACAAAGATGATAATAAACCCTTTTTAAAATATGCTACTCTCTTGCCTGGTGACTAGACCAAGAAACTAGCCACGAGATTGAAAACCATGGCTTAGGAGTCATGCAGCTGGAGGACGCAAGATTCTCATCCTCCCTTAACTGCTCTCAAGATCAGTGCTTAAGATATTTTGTAATCCCTGCCCTTGATGGATCAGTTGGCACCACCCAGATTGACAGACTGACTTATTTGATCTTGTGGCCTCACCCAGGAACAGACTTAGCACAAGAAGACAAGCACCATTGTAAAATGACTGAGACTAAAAGTATTGCTACGTGGTTACAGGTCATATTGCCAAGGACATGAATCAAGATGGAGTCCTGTAGCCAAGTTTGTCACTGACCATTTTGTTGGGTTGGCTTCAGCAGCAGGTTTATGGGGTCTTGGACCTGCATTTTAACCCAAGATACCCTTTATTTTGGCAGAACCATACAGAAAGACATACAAAGCACACCAGATCAGCTATAGCTTAAGACCAATCTCACAAATCCTTTGTCATTAATTAAAACTTCACAGAGAATATAAACAATGATTCTTTTTTTTTTCTTTTTATTGAGTTTTAGGTTTTGGGGTACATGTACAGAACATGCAAGATAGTTGCATAGGTACACACATGGCAGTGTGTTTTGCTGCCTTCTGCCCCTTCACCCACATTTGGCATTTCTCCCCAGGCTATCCCTCCCCTGTTCCCCCCAGCTGTCTGTCCCCTATTTCCCCCAATAGACCACAGTGTGTAGTGTTCCCTTCCCTGTGTCCATGTGTTCTCATTGTTCATCACCCGCCTATGAGTGAGAATATACGGTGTTTCATTTTCTGTTATTATCCCTTTTACTGGTTCACACAAGGAGAGAGGCCAAAAGCTCAGCTGGTAAGAAATGTGTACCCTACTGCTAGCATCTCAGGCTTCTGGGTTCGCTTCCTCACTAGCTCAACTCTAAGGAAAGCATTTTAAGGTTTGGAAAATTAACTTTCCCAAGGTTGGAAGAATGTTATAAAAGAGTCATTTTAAAGTGTGAAAGAAGGAAAAACATCATAGAAAAGTCTAGGGGGTCCATTTAGGGTTGTCAAGAGGTTTTGACTCTCTTCTTATTGGGATGGTGTTTCTGCTATTTCTCTGCTTTTCCTATTTCCTCTTTTCCCTCTTGGTCTACTATAGGAGACATATTGCTCATCTGCAAAATTCTCTGCTGCTTGCAGATCTGCCTGCATCTCAGCTGTAGTTAGGGTTTGGCTTAGGAGCAGCATAACATTGCTCCATTTTTGCGGAATATTCAGAAACCGGAGAGAATAATGGGTGAAACAGGAGGATTTTATTAAGTTGACCACAGCTCAGTGGATTAGCTTCCAAGGCTGAGCAAAGGAGAAATAAAATGGGGTACTTTTTATACATCCAGGATGATGTAGCAGCTAACAGGTTTACAGAAGCCAGAACAAAGAACAGTTCATTAATGTGTACGTTACATTTGAAAAATAGCATTTTGAGAAACACATTGTTTGTTCTTTGGGTGTTGTCTTGCCCTGGGACCTTGCAGCTGGTCAGCAAGAAAAGCAGGAGTCTTGAGATGCCTGGGAACTTTTCTGAGAATGTGGGGAGAATAGATAAGGTAGGTTTTACAGGGATTTAGTTAATTTTAAGCAGAGCTGGGGGTTAGGTTTTATATTAAATAGCACACAACACAGCAAAATTTATTATATAGCAACTACAAATTATAAGATTTTGTTTTTACTATTATTGCTATTATTTAACTCCCTTCATAATGAGAGGTCAAATACCTGAGTTAAATTATGGAAAGCTTCTATATACCTATCAGGGTCATCATAAAAGTGGCCTAAGTCTCCTTTTATTTGCCTAACATCCTATAATGAGAAGGGAACTTCAAGGCGTACCAAATAAAGGGGATCCTTAGATGTTCCCTGATGGAATTCACTTGGATTGCCTGGCAAAATATTAAAGAACTATTAGGGAAAGTTATATATAATAGTCTCAAACCTTTTGGAAGGCAGAAAGGTTTTATTGGGACTGGCTGAAGGCAGCCACCTCATTTACATTAGCATAGGAAACAGAGATGATAAAAGGTGTGTCTCAGGAAGGGGATTTCTATTTCCACTAGGTGATGCTGTTGGCTTAGAAATACCATGTGCTTGGCAGCGACCCGGTAGTGAGAGGGATGCTTATTGAGTTACTGCCTGTGGCATTTGCTGATTTTTCCTAACAGAACTGTTTCCCTAAACTAAAAATTCTTGCAAATTTCATGCACAGAGAGATTAGGAGACATAATGACCATGAATAGAAAAGAAAGGAAAATTTGGTGACAGGATAGCTGAAAGAGCCCTAAGATTAAAGGATATGTTTGAAGTTCATGCCATACTCACCACTTTGATATTTCTATCTTCCGTTTTGATCCGAATCTCAAGACAGCCCCCAAAATAAAATGGCTCCATTGTCTTGGATATATACCCTGGTTCTTTGTCACTGCTGAGAAAGAATTCAAGACACAGACACACACAAGTAGAATGGCAGTTACTAGAGACTGGAGGAGGGAAAGCTGGATGAACACAGGGGAGACATTGGTTAACAGGTATAAAGTTACAGTTAGATAGGAAAAATAATGTCTGGTGTTCTATTGCAAAGTAAGATGACTATTGTTAATAATAATGTATATTTTAAATAACTAAAAGAAAGAATTTTAGATATTCTCACCATAAAGCAATTGTAGATGTTTGAGGGGATAAATGCTTTGATGCTTTTACAATGTGTACGTGTATCAAAACATCACATTGTACCTCATAAATATATACAATTCTTTGAAAATTAAAAATTAAGGTGACATCAGCAAGATGGCTGAATAAAATTACTTGGCACTTGTTTCTCCCCACAAAAGATATCAAAACAATGAATGAACAACTATATTTTGACTGGAGTGACTGAGGAAAATGTTGGTGAGCACCAGGGGAGCAGCAAAATTCCAGTGGAACACAGAAGCTCAAGACAGCACCATAGAAAGGAGAATAAAGCATCCTGCCCCTGCTACAGTCTCTCCCCTACTAGGATCTTCTTAAAGTCAGGGGTGACCTCTTATTATGGAAGAAAGATAAGCAGGAGATTCCCAGCAATTCCAACTGTTTCCACAAACACCAGAAATTCTCTTCTACAGAAGAGCCCTGTAGTCCTCACAGATCCCAAATTCACTTTTGAGCGTAGTCAGCAGTTCATGCAGCTGCATTGTCTCAGAGTAGGTGCCTACCTATAGTATATCTCACACCCACAACTTAAGCTGCCGCAGCTCCACAGCATCTTAAATCCAGACCCACTGCTAGAATGCGTCCTTCCCTGAAGACCAGTAGAAATTGATTTTCTTGGTACTCTGCCATCATCCACCACATTCACATGAGTGCCAGGATTACTACAACCCCAAATGCCCAAAGCCTAGTCCAGATGGAATGACCAAGACCCTAGTGGCTGTGCTTACATGGCACACCTGCTGTGAATACCAGAGAACAGAAAGCCCTGCCCAGTAAGGGAGCCACCAATCAGTCATCCAGCTGCTTGCATAAGCACACCTGTGCTGCACAGACATCCAGCCTACTGATCTTGCACATGCCTGAGCCTGACCTAGCAGCCAGTCCTGCAGCATCCCTGCCCTAGAGCTTCCCAACCCCACTGCACCTAAGAGTACCCAGGCCTGTCCCAAGATCTGGTTATCTGGTTGACTTGTGCCCTCTGGATAGACCAAAGCAATGCCACCCAACCCAACAACTAACTCAGCACCATTGCCACCATTAAAATTGCACCACCACTATCACAAACTCTCATAACCTAGACAACTGAGGCAGATATATCACTGGGGAAGATTATAGCTGAAGAAACTACTCAGAGTCCAAGCTACTGAGTCAATCAATACCAAGAACCAAAGCCAATACACCATATCCAACTGACAACCTAGGACCCATCTACAGAAAAAAAGTGTCTCCTTATGAAAGCTACTCCATAAAATTGAAAAAAGGCAACTAATTCACTAGATGCACAGAATCAAAATAAGCAACACAAGAATCACAAAAGCAAGAAATCATGAGACCACCCCAAAAGGCATAAAATATGTTTCTAATACCGGATCCCAAAGAAAAGGATGTTTATGAAATGCTTCAAAGGAATTTAAGATAATGATGTTAAGGAAATTCAGTAAAATTCAAGACAATAAAGAAAAACAATTCAATACAATTAAAGAAACAATTCATTACCTAAATAAGAAATTCAAAAGACAAATACATTTAAAATAAAACCAAGGTAGAATGGCGTTCATTAAAAAATCTGGAGACAACAGATGCTGGAGAGGATGTGGAGGAATAGGAACACTTTTACACTGCTGGTGGGAGTGTAAATTAGTTCAACCATTGTGGAAGACAGTGTGGCGATTCCTCAAGGACCTAGACATAGAAATTCCATTTGACCCAGCAATCCCATTACCGGGTATATATCCAAAGGACTATAAATCGTTCTACTGTAAGGACACATGCACACGAATGTTCACTGCAGCACTGTTTACAATAGCAAAGACCTGGAATCAACTCAAATGCCCATCGATGATAGAATGGACTGGGAAAATGTGGCACATATACACCATGGAATATTATGCAGCAATCTAAAATGATGAGTTTGTGTCCTTTGTAGAGACATGGATGAATCTGGAGAACATCATTCTCAGCAAATTGACTCAAGAACAGAAAAGGAAACACCGTATATACTCACTCATAGGCGGGTGATGAACAATGAGAACACATGGACACAGGGATGGCAGCACCAC
>JAPYYA010001888.1:0-14631 GCA_028533165.1 Leontopithecus rosalia | reverse complement strand
TGGACTGGGAAAATGTGGCACATATACACCATGGAATATTATGCAGCAATCAAAAATGATGAGTTCATGTCCTTTGTAGGGACATGAATGAATCTGGAGAACATCATTCTCAGCAAACTGACACAAGAACAGAAAATGAAATATCACATATTCTCACTCATAGGCGGGTGATGAACAATCAGAACATATGGACACAGGGAAGGGAGCACTACACACTGGGGTCTATTGGGGGGAATAGGGGAGGGACAGCGGGGGGGGGCAAGCTGAGGAGGGATAGCCTGGGGAGAAATGCCAAATGTGGGTGAAGGGGAGGAAGGCAGCAAAACACACTGCCACGTGTGTACCTATGCAACTATCTTGCATGTTCTGCTCATGCACCCCAAAACCTAAAATGCAATAAAAAAGGAATTTAAAAAGATAAAAATAAAAATAAAAAAAGAGAGAACTAAGAAGTTTTTCTCAATTGTTATTTTTGCGGTATGTTATTGATTTAAGGCTGATTTAACATAAAGAGTTCCAGTGTATTTCAATAAAAAGGCAATCTAGTTAAATGATATAAGCAGAAAGAGGTGACAAAGTGACAATGAGTGTTACTGCAAATTTTTGATGTCATGATAATGTTCCTTTTCTAAGATTAAATGTAATAAAATACTGACAGGAAGTCTAAACCTAGCCATGATCCTGATTATTTGGATTTCAATTAATATGAAGTTTTTCTGTATGTATTTTGAAGTAAATTTTATTGATAACCCTTTTTAATTATATAAATAGAGTACTTGTGTTCCAACTCTTACAACACAAGGAGGGTTTAAGGGGCAATCTTCTTCGCTTCTGCCAAAATCAAACATGCAAAAACTCTCATGACAATTTGCAAGAACAAATTATATGAGAGTCAATCACTATGATGAACAATTGTCCACTATTAAGCCCTTTTAATTTCTTACTACTTATAATGTGGTCATCAGCATATTTTAAACTATGTTAGAAATACAGAAAAGAATGCCCCAACCCAGATTTACAAAATCATACTCTACATTTTTAAAAGATCTCTGAATGACTCACATGCATGGTTTTAGAAGCACTGCTTTAAATTTGGAGAAAGTATGAGAAAGAAGGCATTTGTGTAAACAATTGTATTTATATCGATTTTCTCACCTAACTCAGTATGCCCCAGTACTAGTTATAAAACACAATATTATATACTTCTGTATTTGTCAAGCACTGTGTGAAGACATTTATAAAATTTATTGCCATGTTTTAAATCTCATAACAAACCCATATGATGAGGACTGTTATTGACATTTTACAAAAGGAAAACCGAGACTTACAGAAGTAGGTAGGACGAGTTCACACAGACAGTAATGGGTAGGAGACAGTCTGACCAAAGAACTTGTGCATTTACTCATTATATGAGCTAGCATAGGGTTATGTGGAGATTCCAATTTATATCAAAATATTATGCCAATTTTTGAATGGAAAATAAATTATACAAAGACTACAATGATTAAGAAACATCTTGTCCCATATTTAAAGAAAAAAAAAACAAAACTTATAGTACATAAATCTTAAAGTCTAGGCTTTCAAAATGCTCCATATCAGCCAATTTATGGTTTTTAAAATGGTAAAATATACAATCAGAAAAGTTTGGATGGGTACAAGTACTGGCTACCCATAAACAAAATAAATTTAACTTAACCCTCTATTCATGAAAATAAAGAGTGAGTGATATGGTTTGGTTCTGTGTCCCCACCCAAATCTCATGTCCAATTGTAATTCTCATATGTTAGGGGAAGAACCTGGTGGGAGGTGATTGGATCATGGGGGAGGATTTTCCCCTTGCTGTTTTTGTAATAGTGAGTGAGTTCTCACGAGATATGATGGTTTAAAAGTGTGTGGCACTTACCCTTTCGCTCTCTCTCCCTCTTGCCACCATGTGAAGAAGGTCCTTGTTTCCCCTTCACCTTTCGCCATAACTGCAAGTTTCCTCAGGCTCCCAGTCATGTGTCCTGTGAAGCCTGCAGAACCAGGAGTCAATTAAACCTCTTTTCTTCACAAATTACCCAGTCTCAGGTAGTTTTTCATAGCAGTGTTAAAACAGACTAATACAGTGAGATATTAAAAATGAATTCTAGGCCAGGTAAGGTGGCTCATGCCTGTGATCCTAGCATTTGGGAGATGGAGGCAGGAGGATCACTTGAGCTCAGGAGTTCATGACCAACTGAGGCAACATAGCAAGACTTCAGTGTGAAAGAAAGGAAGGAAGGAAGGAAGGAAGGAAGGAGGGAGGGAAGGAAAGAAGGAAGGAAGGAAGGAAGGAAGGAAGGAAGGAAGGAAGGAAGGAAGGAAGGAAGGAAGGAAGGAAGGAAGGAAGAAAGAAATTAGTTTGATGTGGTGGTGCTACACCCCTGTAGTCCCAGCTATTTGGGAGGCTGAGGTGGGAGGATTGTTTGTGCCCTGGAGATGCAGGCTTCAGTGAAGCCTGCATGATGGTGCCACTGCACTCCAACCTGGGCAACACAGCAAGATCATGTGTCAAAAATAAAAATAAAAAATGAATAAATTCTGAAATATTTAGATGTTCAGATGATCATATACATTAGAAAATAATTATTTGTATCTGATTAAAAAGATACACATCTCTCCTTTAATCTGGAAGGAAAAGTATAGAATCAGACAGATATATATACATATTTTGTATTTTTGTTTGCTTAACAATAATATTAAAATAAATTATAAAGGTAATACAGGCTGCTCTATTTCACAGCAGTGCTGGGGACTAAAAAATGAGCAAAAAATAAAGGAAACACTACAATGATTTTTCTCATTTTCTCATATTCAATGATTTGAAATACTACTATGATCAAAAATAGTTGACATTTACTGAATCATTGCTTACATGTAAGGCACTGTCACAAGATTTCTTAAAATATAATTTAATCTTAACCATGAAACAAGAACTAGCCTTTTTTCAATGAGGAAACACTGAACTGTTAAATGTTAGCTTCGGGATTTAAACTTAGGTAGGCTGGCTCCCATTCTCACAAATCATGCATATAATTTTAGGAAAAGTTTTCTTTATATCCCAGTATATTTAACATATTTCAAATTTCCTCCTTTAAGACAGATAGACACATAATTTTCTCTTCATAATTATTTTAGAGGTGTATATTATCTCTTTATATTCGCATTGCCTTAATGGTCTTGTAAGAGAGATAGATGCCTTAAATTTATTTGATTAATATATATGAATTATGCCTTTAGTGCGGTTTCCAGTTTTTTCACTCAAAAAAAAGACCGAAAGATAAACTATACTGTAATTTGTTTCCTTGCACCATCTAGTGGATTTAAATGACAACTGCGGCATTGCTATAAACGATCATTAGTCAATCATGTAAGTCAAATTTTCAACACATCCGAAGAACTGTTCCCAAATGTTTCGAATCACACCACAACAGTGCATAAAATTACTAAATTTTTCCCTTTTTCAGAGGATATGAATTAAGCATGGCTGCTGAATTCAACTGCGAATGCTTAAATTTACAAATAAAGTAACATAAAATAGCATCCTTGCAATCTTCTAATAATCAGAGATAATGGAAGTCATACACTAAGTCAGCTTAGTTCATCCCGTTCGTTTTCATAAAGTCAATCGCTCTCAAAGCAGCAGCGCGTTAAGAAGCCCCAGTGTATTAAGGAGAAGCCCCAGGAGTCTGCGCGGAACCAGTGCGCAGGCGCACTGAGGGGCGGAAGCGGGGAGGCGGGGCTAGGCCCGACAAGGGAGCGGAAGAGGCCCAGGCGGCTGGGTGAGGCGCTGAGACGGTTTAGCTGTGAGTCCTGGGCCAGGCGCAGCTAGAAGGCCCGCAACCCGGGAGACGCCAAAACAAGCCGGAGGGCTTGGGATCCGGAGCAGTCGCCGCTGCCGCTGCTTCTGCCGCCAAGCACGCCGCCGACCCGCCGCTGGAGGACTCGGCCCTGAAAGGCCTGTAGGCCTAGGCGCGGCCCGCGGAGCCAGACGTGTTGCTGCCGTGAGTAAAACGAGCGCCCTCTCCGCAGTCGTTTACAAATTAAAATGGAGGAGATTTCGTTGGCCAACCTGGATACTAACAAGCTAGAGGCCATCGCTCAGGAGATTTACGTAGACCTGATAGAGGATTCTTGTTTGGGATTCTGCTTTGAGGTGCACCGGGCAGTCAAGTGCGGCTACTTCTACCTGGAGTTCGCAGAGACTGGTAGCGTGAAGGATTTTGGCATTCAGCCAGTGGAAGACAAAGGAGCGTGCCGTCTCCCGCTTTGCTCCCTTCCGGGAGAACCTGGGAATGGGCCTGATCAGCAGCTGCAGCGCTCACCTCCGGAATTCCAGTAGCTGCAAAATGAGATTCTGAGAGTGGCCAGGACGATAACAGACTGGTCCTGTGGCTTCGAGGAGTTAGCTAAGTAGAAAAAAGTAGAAATAAAAAATCAGACAAAAGTTCTAATTCCCCTTGAAGATCCTAGCATTTAAAAACCCAAAGTGGATAATTTAGGAATCCTTTTTTAAAGTGTATCACCTGGAGCCAGCTCTGAAGCGCTGGGCAGGAGGAGCTGCACAGCCTGCAGGCCATGCAGTGCCTGTTGATCTCTAAACATACCAGGATGTGCGCAAGATTCTGTAGTGTCCCCAATGCACAGGTGAGCAGTGTGTGCCCAGCATATAAAATTTTTGGTTCCTCAGCTTTTCTGTCTGCCTGATGTCAAGGACTTCCTGGACAGTTTGTACATTACGGTTCATCAGGCCTTAATCAGTGGCCTGCAATGGGACTGCTCATTTGATATCTGAACCTCTGATATGGGCTTCTCTGAGACATGTAAATGTCAGGTGCAAGATCTGGATACTAACAATTTCAATTTGGGAAATCCAAGAAAAATAATTATCAAGTTTGGTAGGGAAGCTCTGTAGCCCTGACTCCAGCAAGAAGAAATGGTTGAAACCACCTGTTTCCCAAAGGTCCAGCCTTTGCAATGATTTCAGCTGAGGAGAAGGCCTAGCATTTGGCTGAGCAGTGCCCTCTTCCTTGCCCTCCAGACTGGTGGCATAAGCTTGGCGCTTGGACAACTTGGTTGTCCAGTCAGGCTGAGGATTCGGCTGTGATCCCCTGGGGGTGTAGAGGGCACCTCTGCAACTATGCACAATCTCTCAAACTGCAAGATTCATGTCTGGATGTATTATGCTGTGGACATAAGTTTAGGAGGGTGGTGATTTCCTACTCTGGGTTACTGGTTACCTAGCCAGTCCATGGGTGTGACCTGGTCATTAAGCCTGGTCGCTAGCTGCCTCCCACCCGGGGGACGGGACTGAGCTACAGAAGAGCATCAAGGCTGTGCTTGGAAGGAGGCTGTGATTTGAAAACAGCCCAGAGGGGATCTCTTTCAGCTGCCCTCAATAATGTGAATAGATTAGTGTTAGCTGAGGAGCCAAGGAGCAGGACTGGATTATCTCGTCTGACTGCAGAATATTGTTGAATGTTCCTGGTTCTTTGGTTGGGAAGTCAGAGCTCCACTATGGTGAACATCCATACTGTCACCACCTTCTCTCTGCCCCTCTAAAGGGGCAGTCCATTCCACTGGGTCCCTTTTGGATCTTCTTGACAACAAGAGCAGTCCTTTTATTGTTAGAAGTCAGAGAAAGACCTCTAGAATCTCCTGACTTCAGGGAATGGTATCGGGATAGGAGAAGATGGGAAGTAAGAGCCACATATCAAAACTACCCTCCACTTTATTCCTTGAGTGAGGGCTTGTGAAGTATAAAGGAGTGGGAGCCCTGAGGTGAGCGGGAACGGTGCTGCTTTATTTGAAATGTTTTCTTACCTCATTCTGTGCCCCAGTAGAGGGTTCAGCCTCATATGTCTGGCTTGGCCCCATGTTCCTTCTGTTCCCTGCTCCACTGCCTATTTGGTGCCCCAGTTGCTGCTTGCCACTCCAGCTTTCACAATGACCAGTTTCATTTCAGCTCTTAATGCTCCTGCTTAAGCCTGCCCAATTTCTTTTTTCTTGGTCACTCTTTCTTTCTTTCTTTTTTCCCCTGTCTTTATAGAAGACTCAGAGGAGAATCTTTCTTTTGGCTCCCTTTGTTGGGATTGGAATTGGAAGAGAACTTAATTTTTTGTATTTAAAATGCAGTGTCATGCCTAAGCATTTCTCCATATAGGACTGCCTTGCTAGTGTGCCCTCTTGCTGTGTTTTACTTCATAAGGAGTTGTATCTTCCCACCTCCATTTCAATACTGCCTGTTAGGACCTAAGTAGAAGAGCAGTAAAGGCTGATTGACACACAGGGGAATGGAGTTGGTCCTTATCCATTCTCTCACCCTTGATGTGCATGTATCCTTATCCCAGAAGGTACTGTTTGGACTGTATAGACTGATTTAGATTACATACTTTAGAGGGTTAAGGAAACCATAGAGATCGGGCATTGGAACTGTTATTGCCGCCTTCTAGACTTGTGCTGATCAGCCTTGGGGCCTAGTTACAGATTAGTCTTCAAGAATTGCAATAACTTTAAAAAAAATCAAACGTTGTCAAGAGCTAAAATAATTTGGATATATCTTTGCCCTTGTAGACATCTAAGAGGATGAAGAAAGGAGAGTTTAAGTGAGACTGTGGCCTACTTCCTAACAATGTCTTGGAAGTGGGATGATGGAGAAGGGCCATGGTCCAATCCCTCTACCTTCAGATAGGGGACTCAGATCTTGAAATTACTGTTTTCTTTCTGGCCTTTTCTCCTGGTTAGAGGAGGAAATGGGAGGTAGTTTGGAGTAATGGTTTATTCACATTACCCCCTTTTTGTTTTTTCTTTTGTTTTTTGTTTCTGGTCCCTCTACCAATAGGGCAGTAGCCCCCTGCCCTGCATGAGTAGAAAATGGGCTTGGTCCAACAGGTGCCCAGAGGGTACAGACTCATTTCTGGGGAGAGAATGCTCCCCACCATATAGTTGACAGTGGTAGGAACTCTCCTTTTCCCTAACTACCTTCCTTTTTAACAGCAGAATTCCTGTTTTCCCCTTCTCGATTAAGTGTATTGATCACCCTGCAATCAATATTATGTATTTGAGTGTGTGTGTGTGTGTGTGTGTGTGTGTGTGTGTGATGGGGGAAAGGGGTTCTTTAAAATTTCTGTGGTTTGTGGCTTTTTCTTCCATACGTTAGTTCCCACCATCGCATGCCCAGGGACCACTGCCTGGCATTATCGCATGCTGGGATCATTGGGGGAGGGTAGTGAAGCTCACCACTGTCCTTTGTTTTGGAGATTCTTATTTTTGCATAAGTAGTCCATCCTATACAGATAGCTGACTAACTGTATTTCCCTTTCCTCTATGGCTGCTGGTGTAAATAAGCTGCATCTCCCCATTGGTAAACAGTAATAAACAAAATTTTAAAAAATGGCTATTTGGACTCTGTATATTCTTCTTTTAAAATTGTATGTTTTCAGGCATTGACATAAGAGAAATGTTGAATTGCTGTTGAGCCTTAATACTTTCACCCTAATGGGAGTTTTATCAGAATAGAGAAACTGTTCAGCATTGTTTCTCAATCTAGACCTGCAAATTTAACTGTCTGTAGCATCCAGTGAAAGAGCCAAACCATATACAACCATCCCTTTTCCATATGAGGTAAGAAAGTGGTAAAATAAAACCAGTCCTATCACTAAAAGCGCACTGTGAAAGATAGTTCCATCTGAATTGAACTCAGTGTATTTTAGTATATACATATTACCGTCATTTTAAGCTAATATCCTTGCTCTCAAAAGGCAAATGATTTGCAGCAGAAAATGATTCTGCCTTTCTAAAGATAATTTTTTCCCAATATTTAAAAAGAAAATTACCTCAGCACTTTAGGTCTTTCATTTCATTTTTAATAGTAATTCTGAGGTTTTTCATCCCATTCCTAACTCAGAGTTTGACCACTTCCCCCAGAAACTACTTAGTGTGTCCTGATCAGTCTTTAACTAAGTGTTCTAATTTATTAAAGTTTCATATTGTAAATTAGATTAATAAAGATTACAGAAATTGATCTGGAGAAGAATCTCTGACTCAACAGGTTACCTCAGGGAAGCTTATAGATGTGTAACACGGTATTGAGTCTTAAAAATTTGACGTGTAAAACCCATGATGCAACCATAACGAGAAATTCTTCAAATGAAATTTCATCAAGATTAACTATTTTGCCTTAAATAAGATTTCTGCTACTTTTATTAAAATTCACTGTAGGGATCTACTATCAAATAGCTTTGATGTGCATCTGCAATAAACATTTTTGGTTCCTATTTTGTAGGTTTAGAGTTTAATTAATATATTTAGTGCTAAGCTAGTTAGTTTCCTGAAAAGAAAATTGCAAGAACTCTGCTTTACCAAACACTTGACACTGGGACTTTGAAGGTTGTTTCTTAGGTTTTCTAACTGGTATGATCTTTATATTAAAGAAAAACCCACTGCATACCTTTTTAACTACCCCTGTTTAGCTTGCTAGAGGTAGCATTTTAACTATAGCATGTAGCATCAGGTCAAGAACCTGTTAAATGATTGCTTGATGTTGAGGTATACAACAAAATGAGGTATACTGAAGTAACTAAAAATCCAGAAAGAATCCTTTATTTGCACACATTGATAATTAGTAACATTGCCTTCTCTTAAGACCTATCTGAAGTGTTGTAAAGTTTTTCTTATAATTTTTAAAAAGGGTTTATGAAGAAACCATATGTGCTAAAAGCACAACAGTTAAATATCTTTTCATGCTGGTGTTTAATTACGGTTGACGAATTGCCAGTTTTCAAGTCAGCCAGAGAACCAGATTTTAGAGGCTTTACTCTGCTGTGAAGGATTATGAGCTCTCTGATTTTCATTTATGTTCCAAAAGATGCCCATAATATTGCTTTGGAGGACAATATTAGAAGTGATGTTCCTATTCAGAAAGGTTTTCGGGATAAACCTTAAACTCTTGGGGGTTTTTTTGTTTGTATTTGTTTTTCCATTTTTGAATAATAAACAACTAATTAAAAACAAAACAGAATGAAAAATCCATGATACTTATGAACAACCTTAGGGCAACAAATTCGAAAACAGGAAAAAAAAGTATTTTAAAATAGAACTCAAAAGTAACTTAAGGAATTGTTCATTTTTTAAGTAAATCTGTACATCTATAACTTTTTAAAGAAACTCCCATCTGTACCCCAATACACACATAAAAACCACACAGTTAGAATTTTATAGACTGCATAGCAAATGAAACAAAAACATAGCAAAAAATTCAAGATGGATTTTTTTTTTTAGTGAAGATGTTAGCAAACCAACTCCTTTAAAATAACAAAAGTAAACATCAAGTCAGGTTAATCACAGGATGGCAAGATTTCAACTCAAAATCATCACACTACCATTAGAGAAAATCCACGTGAAAATTTGGATACTGAAAAATAGTTTGAAAAAATTCAATACCAACTTTTGCATAAAAAATAAAGACATTAACAATTAGAAGCAAAAACTCAAGAACTTCTACACACTGCAAAAGGATATGTACCAAAAATCTACACCAGTTACTATGCTTAATATTGAATACTTGGAAGAACTCCCTTTAAAATCAGGAATAAGAAACAAAATTCTTACTTTTCTAAGATGATATTTACATGAATAATTTTATAGAATCTGGAAGCAATTGTTCTCAGATTACATCTACATCTACATGGATAATATAGAATCTACAAACATACCATTGAAAGTAGTAAGGAAATATAGTAAAGTTGCTGGTTATAATGAGCCGAGATTGCGCCATTGCACTCCAGCCTGGGTAACGAGAGCGAAACTCTGTCTCAAATTTAAAAAAAAAAAATCAGTATCTAAAATCAGAATACCAACATTTAAAAAGTGTTATTAAATTTAGAATGTAATTCAATAAGTTATAATGGTCCTATGAAATAATAGCACAAGAAAGGTGTAAGGTTTTATGGTGAAAATAAAATTTTCTAATATGCTGGGAAAATCCCAAGTAAATGGAGAGAGGATGTTCATGCATAGAAAATGCAATCAATATCATTGCTCCAAATATTTGAAGTAAAGCAATCTGGATTACAATGCAAGTAGATGTGCCCACGGACTTAACAAATCAATTTTAAGATTTATATGAACACCAGATGCTCGAATAGAGAAGATCTTTCTGACACATGTATATTGTAGTTTGGGTATAGAAACAATGGAATAGAATAGTGTTTAGAATTAGATGGAAACACACAAATTACACGTTTATGTCTTCTTGCTGTGATTAAATTTGTATTATAATCAATGGAATATAAAGCAATATTTTGTTCTGGAATAGATTATCCATAAATAATAAAACTGTGCTCCAGACACAAAGTTAATTCCTATATTGATTAAAGATTTAATATGTAAAAATAAAACGTCAAATCTTTCTAGAAAAAATATTGGAGGATGTGTTTATAATTGTGTGTAAGGGGAAATTTTCTTTAAAGTACCAAACATAGAGAAAAGATTGATGTATTGGATCATAATAAAAATAGAACTTTCTGTTTATTAATTCATACTAGAAACAAACCAGTAACCTGATAGCTAGTTGTTTAGTTCTTATAACTGATTAAAGATTTTTTAAAAAATAGTTATACAGTTGCCAAATGCACAACATAGAAGAGCAACTCGTTGTTACAAGAAGAAATACAAATGCCCCCAAAAATTGTAAAAGTTAACTTAGGTTCAGAGAAATGCAAACTAAAAACAAAATACTAATTTACCTTACTCAAGATGATTAATTTTTTTTAAATGGTGATGATATCAACTCCGAAAGGCATATGGAGCAATTAAAACACTTATAAATTTTTTTAAATGGTGATGATAACCACTCTGAAAGGCATATGGAGTAATTAAAACACTTACAAACTGCTAGTCGGCTATAAATTGGTAAAAAAAAGTTTTTAAAAGCTATTTAGAAATATCAACTGTAATTGAAGACAAAGGTAACCAATATCCCAATATTTCCACCTGTTACAGCATTTTATGTCATAGTAATAAAATTGAAAGCAATACACCTACTTGAAACATATATAGTCACTATGCAGAGGTGAGAATAAACCAGAGCTGTACAAATAAAATTTTTAGTAAAACGATATATTCTTATACTTTGCTGCCTTTCATTTAATATTTAACAATAGGCAAACTGATGCTATATATTGTTTAAAAAAATTGTGTATATGTAATAAAAACTATGCCAAAAATACTGGATCAGACTTCCACTTTCTTGTTTATGGTGGTATAGCCAGAAGACTGATACGGGACATCAAGTAGTAACACTTGAATTGAAATTGAATGTAATGAGAAGACGGTAGATCATCAAAATAGTGACACTAACAGCATTCTAGAGACCCAAGATATATAGCCAGAGGAACTCAGTCAATGAGAAAATTGGTCATAATGAAAAAGAATGCTGTTTCAGAAGAAACAGCTGTCAATAAACGACATTAGGTGGTACGTCAGATAATTTGAGATAGGAGATACAGAACTTGCAAAGGGTAAGCACTAGCCAGACATGGTGGCTCACACCTGTAATCCCAGCACTTTGGGAGGCTGAGGCGGGCAGATCACTTGAGGTCAGGAGTTCAAGACCAGCCTGGCCAACATACAAAATACAACGTAAAAATGCAAAAATTAACCAGGTATGGTAGTTCGTGCCTGTAATTCCAGCTACTCAGGAGCTGAGGCAGGAGAATTGCTTGAACTGGGAGATGGAGGTTGCAGTGAGCTGGGATCACACCACTGCACTCCAACCTGGGCGACAGAGTAAGACTCTGTCTCAAAAAAAAAACAGAAGTATACTGGGCGGAATTCTAGATTCCTGTATCTGGTTATTCGACCAAATAGTAATCTAAACACTTCTGTGAAAGGATTTTGCAGATGTAATTAAAGTCCCAAGTTAGTCGACCTTAAGATATGGAGATTATATAGATGGCCTTCCCCCAATCACACGAGCACATCAAAATCAGAGTTTTCTTCATCTAGTAGTGGAAGAAGACTGAGAGATTTGAAGTGTGGGAAAGATTCAATGCACCATTGCTTGCTTTGAAGATGTACTGAGCCACATGAGGGGAATGTGGGTGCCTCCAGGAGCAGAGAGTGGCCTCTGGCTGACAGATAGCAAAGAAATAGGGACCTCAGACCTAAGGCAATAATAGGTTGCAGGTTGAATTTTGAAAAAAAAAAAAAAAAACCCTGAATGACCTTGGAAGCAAATTCTTCACCAGAGCATCCAGATACGAGCCCAAATTAGCTAATACTTCGTTATCAGCCTTGTAAGTTCCTTAGCATAAAATTCAGCCTAGCAGACTGTGACTTTAGAACTAGAGAACTGTGAGAATAAAGGTTAAGAACTGTGATATGTTTTTATACAGTAATAAAAACCTAATGCAGTCATAAGCTAATCCAGATTTAGGAGTATGACAGTTTACCGAGGCACAGAAAAGATGCTTTATCTGTGTTTTGATTTACATAGAGGAAGGCAAGCACAGTTCAAACTATTTTTTTTCTGTTTTTTTGTTTGTTTTTAGAGACAGAGTCTAGCTCTGTCACCCAGGCTGGAGTGAAGTAGCGTGATTCTGACTTACCACAACCTCCATCTCACAGGTTCAAGTGATTCTCCTGCCTCAGCCTCACCAGCTGGGATTACAGGCACACGCCACCACACCCGCCTAATTTTTGTAATCTTAGTAGAGATGTGGTTTCACCATGTTGGCCAGGCTGATCCCAAACTTCTGCCTGACCTCAAGTGATCTGCCTGCCTGGGCCTCCCAAAGTGCTGGGATTACAGGCATGAGCCACTGTGCCTGGCCAGTTCAAACTATTTTTGATAAATTTTGTACAAATAAATACATTTATTCTCAATGTTTCTAATGTGTAAAATCACAGTGTATGTAAATACTGTTTTTACTATTATTTCCCCATGCATTCATCACATTTATCATGTTTATTAATAAGAAAGTTTTTAATATTGCCACAATATTATTTTTGTTACAATATTGTCACCAAATGATCTTAATTATTCCCATTTATTATAAACACTACTTTGTACTATTTTAGTTTACATGGTCGTTTTTATAGTCCCTCACACTGCAAAGCTAGGGCTGACTATCACTATCATTTGTTTTCTTAAATATTTTGAGATGTTAATACTGTATCTCTTCTGTTGAATTAATTCTGATTTTAAAAAATAGTAGTCAAATAAACATTACATTCCAGGTATAACTTGGGAGCTTTAGCTTAAAACGCGAAACATGAGTCCCCCAGATAGCACTGATAGAAGAAGAAAAATAAGGAAAGCAGTTAATAGCAAAAGGAAAGAAGAATATAGGCTAAATGAAATCGGGCATATTTAACTAAAAATCAGAAAGAGGAGAAAGATAGTACAATGTCTGCATTAATGAAAAATGTAAGTGAATTACATGAATGAGAAAAAATACAAAGTGTAAGAAGAAGGAAAACGTTCATGGGCATTGTACTCAAATATATGCATTCTAATCCTCTTTTCATTTATTACTAGAGTGAATTTGGAAAGGTAAGTTTTTTTATGAACTTCAACTTTCTATTTATAATAATGGAGTTAGCAATGTACTTCACAGTGTTTGCTATGTGGCCTACTGCATGTGAGTTTAATCTAGCTTGGGGAATGAGTGGTGATCGAATAAAGCTTTCTTGAGAAGATGATATTTAAACTGAGAAGTGAAGGATGAGTTGCCTAGGCAATATTTGTCAGCATAGATGGAGAGTGAATTGGTGGTGGGTTGAAAGGGGAGGATGGAGGTGAGGAAAAGGATTTAAAGCTAGTATGTTAGAAATAACCACTTAAATTGAAAATTTAAAGCTCTGGAAAAATGATTATGCCTCTTTAAAATCTTGAGATTTTAAAACTCGGTTTTAAACATAAACTCATCTATCTTCTCCATCACTATCAGGAGGTTTCAGGATGCTGTTTAATTGTCAATAGATGGTGATATTTATGATTGGCCTAAACCCCTTATTAGGATCTTGTCAGGTAAATAGATAGGTCGTAAGTAGGAATATAATTCCACAGGGACCTAAAAAGGCAATCTTTCATTTATATAATATATATATAATTATATAATATATGTAATATATAATTATATATTCAATTCTATTATGTATATAATTATATATTGTAAATATATAATTGAATAAAACTTGAATAAAACTTGAATATAGCTTGAATAAAACAATGTCTTAATTCCATTCAACATTCTGTGATTCTGTGAGCTAAAAAGTGTGACAATCAACATCAAAACCATTATATTCCCAAGATTACCTTACCGTCTAAATACACAGACTTTATTATAGTTAAATTATAGGTTCCATCATACTAGTCTATAATTCTGTTTTATATATTGTTCTAGAACTTTGCTTTAGATCTCCTATCACTACTTTGATTAGAAATATATCTTTATAAACCATGATGTATCTTTGTATATTGTAAATATATAATTATATATATAAATATATATTATATATTCTTATAAATATAATATAATTATATATATATAATTATATAATATTATATATAATATATAATTCCAAAGACTTTGCTCTTTGGAATCT
>JAPYYA010001887.1:0-14633 GCA_028533165.1 Leontopithecus rosalia | reverse complement strand
GCTATGTCCAGCCTGGATAACAAGAGCGAAACTCCATCTCAAAAACAAAAACAAAACAAAACAAAACAAAAAACCTCGTTTCTGCTGGATGAAATAAAGGCGTCACTTTTTTTTTTTTTGAGACCGAGTTTCGCTCTTGTTACCCAGGCTGGTGTGCAATGGCGCCGGCTCGGCGCAGCTACCATTAGGCATCTGCCAAACAGAGAATCTATTAGCAACAAAGTTGCAAGACTCTCCTTGGCCGGTATGCAGAAGAAAAGACTCAAAATAGAAGTGACGCCTTTATTTCATCCAGCTGAAACGAGTTGTATTTTTTTGTTTTTTGAGATGGAGTTTCCCTCTTGTTACCCAGGCTGCACATAGCAGCTACCATTAGGCATCTGCAAAACAATCAGAGAATCTATTAGCAATAAAGTTGCAAGACTCTCCTTGGCCCACATGCAGAAGAAAAGACTCAAAAGTGACGCCTTTCAGTTTGCGGTGAGCCGAGATTGCGCCATTGCCCTCCAGCCTGTGTAACAAGAGCGAAACTCCGTCTCAAAAAAAAAAAACAAAACCAACAACAACAACAAAAAAACCAACTCGTTTCAGCTGGATGAAAAAAAGGCGTCACTTCTATTTTGAGTCTTTTCTTCTGTATGCGGGCAAAGGAGAGTCTTGCAACTTTGTTGCTGATAGATTCTCTGATTGTTTTGCAGACGCCTAATGGTAGCTGCTATGTCCAGCCTGGATAACAAGAGCGAAACTCCATCTCAAAAACAAAAACAAAACAAAACAAAAAAAACCTCGTTTCTGCTGGATGAAATAAAGGCGTCACTTTTTTTTTTTTGAGACCGAGTTTCGCTCTTGTTACCCAGGCTGGTGTGCAATGGCGCGATCTCGGCTCGGCACAGCTACCATTAGGCGTCTGCAAAACAGAGAATCTATTAGCAACAAAGTTGCAAGACTCTCCTTGGCCGGTATGCAGAAGAAAAGACTCAAAATAGAAGTGACGCCTTTATTTCATCCCGCTGAAACGAGTTGTATTCAGCGAAACTCCGTCTCAAAAAAAAAAAGGAATACTAAATTAGTTACCTGATACCTGCATTATAAGTCATTTATGATTGATATCTGTTGCTAATTATAATAAAACTTCATTCTGAGGATTTATATAATTTTTGAGACTATTATTATCTTTAAATAGTAATGTCACCAGAAAACTAATCATAATCAAAATGTTTGTATCATAATTAAATAATGTGTACTAAAGTATTTTGAGGGCTATGGCTAAAATTCTAGATACTTTTCAATCCCAAATCTACAGGCCTTCTATACATCATGCTTTGGTACTTATTGTCAATATCATATTCTCTTTGTTTTCGGTTCTCTCTTTAGCAATGAGTTCATCACTGCAAATATGATTTAACTAAATGACCTTGGATTAAGCTGTCTTTCTCTGCTACTCTCACTATAGTGCCAATATACTGGCAGCAATATAAAGGTTTTAGTAGTGTTTCCCTTGCATGTGATAAAACAGATAATAAAGATCAGCTTTCCCCAGGTACTGACTAGCCAATACTATCTTTGAGACACTAAATGTGCTCTTTCTATAAGTTAATAACTAAAAGCATACTCAGAAAGATAAACATGGACTTTTGTTCTTTACAACTACATTTACCATGTCCTAATGCAGAAATACATGATCATTTCGAAAAATAACAGTACATCAGAATTATAAAAACAAATCTATTAATAATTTTAGTAGTAGGAGTATAGTAGTTAATAATGAATTTTTGTAACCATTGCAGTGAGTTATTTTACATATACTGCTTAAGCTTCACTATCATATCTATAAGGTAGATAATTTTTTATTTCTTTTCAAGAGGAAAAACACATTATCTGAATTATCAAGCTAGAAATTTTCAAATCTGGGTTTCACACCATTTGTCAGTCACACCCATGCTTCTAGTTACTATACTATACTATACTCTTAAGAATATTAAGTTCATCTTAGGTCACTGTTCCTAGGGTTTATTTTATGTTTCTCTTGAATATTCTATTTAATACAAATATTACTAGTCATTCAATGTTTATTAGAACTCTACCTATTATGCTATATGTATTAATATTTTTCTTATGTGCTATATTTAAATATTAAATATATAATCCAGTGGTATTTTCTGTTTTTTTGTTTGTTTGTGTTTTTGTTGTTGTTTTTTAACCAGAGCTATCAAAGACACTTAGGATAGATCAAGTTTTTCCAACAAGCTCTAAGACAGTGCTCAAACTTCTTGATAATTCTGAATGTTTTTTTTTCTAAAACTCTGTTAGGAAATTGGATAGTAGTTGAAACATTCATAACAAATCTATGCTAGATGTTTTCCATTTATGTGTCCAGGTTTGTTTTTCCTTTATCTCCTCCAGCCCTCTAACCTGATTGGTTGGACTCCATGGCTTATGTTAACAGAGTATTTTATCCTAATTACTTTTTGTTTTTTAGCTCATAGGTAAGCAGGCAAGAGATTAGAGGGATGGAGAGTGAGCTTAGCATACATTTTTTGAAAATTGACTTTATTATTTAGAGCAATTTTAGGTTCACAGCAGTTGGGCAGAAAGTACTCAGAGTTCCCATATACCTTCTGTCCTCCAAAAACACATCCTTTCGCACCATCAACATCTTGCACCACAATGGCACCTTGTTACAATCAATGAATGTACATTGAGACATCATTATCATCCAGTGCTCATAGGTTACCTTAGTGTTCAATCTTGGTGTAAATTCTATGTGATTTTGACAAATGTATAATGACATGTATCCACCATTACAATATCACACAGAGTAGTCTCACTGCTCTTAAAAATTCCCCTGTTCCACTTATTCGTCTCTCCCTCCCCTAAGTGCTAGCAATAACTAATCTCCATATGCTTTCATTGCCAGAATGGCATATAATTGGAATTATTGTCATTCTGGTAAAGGAAAGTCTACAGTATTTATAGATATCTTTTAGTAATATGAGAGATTCTATAAATATACTATATAGCATTTATAGAATCTCTTTTAGTAATATGCAAATAAATATTCTCCATGAATTTTGTGGCTCAATAGCTAATTTACTTTTAGCACTGAATAATATTCCATTGTTTTGATGGAACGCAATTTATTCCATTGTCTTGATGGAACACAACTCACCTAATGAAGGACATTTTGGTTGCTTCTAAGTTTTAGCAATTATAATAAAGCTACTGTGAATATTGGTGTGCAGGTTTTGTGTGGATATAAGAATTTCACTCCTTTAAGTAAATACCAAGGAACCCAATTGTTGAACGGTTTGGTAGATTCTATTTTTTTTATTTCGACTCTTTTTCCACAATCCAGGAGACGTTACAAGATGATGTTTCTGGTTGATGGTCACTCCCTTCATCAGGCATGTGGGTGCTAGCTAGCAGCGCTTCCCCTTGTAGCCCAGATTACGGCACGAACCTATGCAGTTCCTTTGTGAGTAAACACTCTACTTTCTCATGTGTCATCTCTTTCTTGGTTTGACACTAATAGAAAAAGCAAAGTTTGACACTAATAGAAAGGTATGCTACATCCAGACCCGTTTCACATGCAAGGATACACAAAGACTCAAAACAAAGGGATGGAGAAACATTTACCAACCAAATGGAGAGCAAAAATAAATAAATAAGTTAAAAGCTGGAGTTGCAATTCTCGCATCTGATAAAATAGATTTTTTTTTTTTTTTTTGGAGACAGAGTTTCGCTCTTGTTACCCAGGCTGGAGTGCAATGGCGCGATCTCGGCTCACCGCAACCTCCGCCTCCTGGGTTCAGGCAATTCTCCTGCCTCAGCCTCCCGAGTAGCTGGGATTACAGGCACGCGCCACTGTGCCCAGCTAATTTTTTGTATTTTTAGTAGAGACGGGGTCTCACCATATTGACCAGGATGGTCTCGATCTCTTGACCTCGTGATCCACCCGCCTCGGCCTCCCAAAGTGCTGGGATTACAGGCGTGAGCCACCGCGCCCGGCCGATAAAATAGATTTTAAAGCAACAAAGATATAGTGGTAAAAGGATCAATGCAACAGTAAGAACTCACGATCCTAACACTCAGATACATAAGACCTATAAAGAGACTTAGTCTCCCTAGACTCCTACACGATAATAGTGGGAGACTTCAACATCAATATTAGATAGATCAACAAGACAGAAAATTAATAAGGATATCCAGGACTTGAACTCAGATCCGGAACAAGTAAATTTAATAAACATTTATAGAGCTCTCCATTTTAAATACACAAAATATACATTCTTGTCAATACCACATCACACCTACTCATAGGTTTAAATGAAATATTGATCAGCCATTATTAAGCACAATTATTGGCATAAAAGAGGTTTTCAATACCCATTTTTAGAATAAAGCAACATTCCCATTCTCTCTCCCTCTTTTTCTTCCTTTCTTCCTCTCCTTCACTCCTTTTCTTTCTTTCTTTCCTTCTCTCCTTTCTTTAAAAAATAAATAAATAAATAGGTTTCTTTTTAGTAGAAAAGCCTGGGGCTGGGGGAGGGACATCTTCACCGTGGATTTTGCTCAGTTAATGTATCTAATATCAAAGGACTTTCTCTCTACATCAAAATAATAATGATGTTTCCTTCGTAAGAGTTTCCTTTGTGCTATGGTTGTACTAGGCAGAAGTTACAGTCACCTCATTTGTTGCCAACAACCACATGAAGAACTGTTATGATCTACATTTCACAAGTTAGCACAGGAATAGTCTTTTGCAAATCAAGAAGTTAAAATGAAATTTAAAATTAGGTCTAAATTCAAAGGGTTTGCTTGTAATTCTTTCAATTCTTTGCCCTCTTTTAAAACCTAAGTACTTAATTTTCTGTACAATGTTTAAATGACCTAGTTTAAATTACAAATCACCATATTTGGAAGCAAAACCATGAGCTCCCACATGCTTAGGCCATCTCTGTTTATTCTCCTTCCCCTATTTGCTAGCTCCATGCTCACTAGATGAGCAATCGGGGTTTGTGGTGTCCTTCCCTCACTGTCTGTCTTCCCTGTGTAGTCATCAGATGCAGGCACAAAAAGCCCAAGCCCTCTGCCTGTCCCAGATATTCTGCCCCTGCACTCTTTTCTTTCTGGAAACCATGTCTCTCTTACACAAGATTAACATTTAGTTCTGAAAACTATAGATAGAAGACAGATTGCTTTGGAAAAGCAATGTTTTGCTTTGGAAAAGCTGATGTTTCAGCAGTCTTGACCTAACTGAAGAGTATAGAGGAGGTTGTAAAGTCATACAGGCAGATTATGTTTATAAAATGGCAATATTCATTAATTTTGGAAAACATTTACTAGAATATTAAAGGTTTAAACAAATATAAGAATATAATAAGAATTATAATATTAAAACTATATGAATCAATAAAACATAGGTTAAAAATTTCCATGGAGAATAAAAGAAGGCACTCGTCTTCTGGACATATACAAATATTAAGAGTTTTTCTTCCTTTTTGAATATTTAGACTTCTTTCACATTTGGCTTCTCACTTAAGCTCCAATCATACTTATGAACTAGATAGAAAGACACAGAATTCCAATACTTACAACATTTTTTTAGAAGTAACAAAGGTAGATAAATAATAAACTTGCCCAATAGTTACAAAAACAATTATATATATTATATTTTTCTCAGTCTAGTCTCTCTATTGAGTAGAATATGCTTTAAACACACCAATGAAAATCAAGGGAAGCATAATTATTTATGTTTTCTAGTGAAACTTACAAACAAAACTCACAAAAAAAGCATACAGGATAAAAGATAATTAATGATGCTCCAGCTTATACGAAAAGTAGAACTATTAAAGAATTTAAGACTAGAAGTCAACAGGTTATATATCATTAGTAATTGCCATATGATATCAGGAAAAAAAAGTCCTAATGAATAAACAGAATAAGCTAAAGTGAAACGATTAAATTAAATACCAAACTTGCAAATGAGAGATAGTTAAGACTTTACTCAGATTTTTGGATCAAATCATTGAAGCATGAATTCATTTTAGTTCACATGATAAAGGGTTGTAGTTATTAGTCTTGGTAGAAGGACAAGCATAATCAGCATTCTGACATCTCAGGACTGGCTCTTTTAATATAGCATGCTTTTTATACAGACATTGCCTAATATTACCTGATAAAAAAGTGATCACTCTGACTTATGGCATCCCTCAGAAATTTTAGTTTACTATGACAGCTGGCTACCATATTTTTGTATAGGAAAAATCTAGAATTATATTGCCCTCAACTAATCATAAATGTGGATCCCAGTAAAATAATAATGTATAATGCAATGATTTTTTAACTCTGTCTCCTAAATGGGTTTTCATGTACAGAATAAAGTGTTACTAGATCTATGTTATTAAGCAGCATACTGTTTTATGAGTTAAATCCACCCTCTATTTGTATTTAAAGGTCTTAGGGGTGCCCTATTTAAAAATAAAAAGAAAAGAAAATTATGTTTACATAATAAAGAAAAGGGTAACTTTTCTTTATAATAATGTTTATGTTTTATGTTAAACTCAAATCAGCATCCCTACCACTTTCATGTTTTATGTTGTGTTGATGAGTACATATCCTGGATTAGTTTCCAATAGTGCAATTCCCTAAAAAGGATGCAACTCACACAAACATAACACACACCCACAGATATTCAAACCCATCCAGTAACCATAGGTTTGACCCCAATAATTCTGCCAAAGTAGGATTTCTTTCAACCTAGATGTTCTATCTTATGACTCTAGATTATACATACATATTTATACCCATAAAACACCTAAAGAGCATAATTATTTGTTTTTTATTGATACTAACAAACAAAACCAGTAGAAGTAAATCTCAAGAGTCTTTGCAATGTATTGCATGCCCAACTCACAGCCAACATAACCGATTAATGTGTTAGTAGTTAACATTTAGAATGATTTTTAATACAACTATTCCAAGTCAGGAATTAAATATTGAAGAGCATACCACTCTGATATAAAATTTAAAAATATAAAATTTATAAAGACACAGTCCTAAAACCCAGAGAAACGTATTGTGAGTGCCTTAGAAAAAGATGCCTTATTAGAATGCTGTGAAATTTCACAGAGAAATACATTATGTTCAGTTTACTGAATCGATTTACTTTTTAACTAATTGGTTATTGGCTTTTGGGGACAGGCACAGTAGTATTTCAAGAAAGACATTATGAACAAGGTGACTGTGGAGCTTTGAAAGTAAAATAGGAGTCAGGTACATGCCTATAATCCCAATACTCCATGGGAGGGTCACTTGAGCCCAGGAGTTCAAGACCACCCTGTGGATACTGAAACTCTACCTCTACCAACTGGATGTGGTTGGTGGCAATGCCTGTAGTCCCACCTATTTGGGAGGATGAGGTGGGAGGATTGCTTGAGCCCAGGAGTGTGAGGCTGCACTGATCACACCACGGCACTACAGCCTAGGTGATAGAATGCAAACTTGTCTCTAAGAATAAAATCAAATAAAATTAAAATTAAAAGAAGTATAATAGTATTTCAATGAACATAAGAAGAGTAAAACCAAACATTAGAAATAAAATATCTTTCTATATGCCAAAGAATATCAAGTAGACCAGATAGATGAAACAGTTTTATTCATTTATTAGATGTATCCAAAGACTTACTATTTTTCATGTATTGTATTCACTTCCGTGCCCATACTGTGGAACCAGGAAGGTTACGGGCCAAATTTATGTGCTCTGGGAGTTTACATTTAGCAAGGATAATAAAGCAAGCAAGTAAATACATATTAATAAATATATTAAATAACTGTACATTATAATAAGGACTGAAAAGGGAATCAGTTATGGGCTTAAAAAAGAATTAAAAATTAAGAAAACGTTGACCATCTTATTATGCTTTCATGGAATATTTCTCTGATAATGAATTATTTATGGTGAGTGTTGAAGGACTTATTATGGGATTATGGATGAAAAGGGACTCTGTGTAGAAGTAAATGCAAGTGTGAAGGTCCTAGATCTGGTCAAAGTATGATACAGCAGAGGGAATTAGAGCAGCCTACCCGAGCAGCACAAGATGAAGAAGAGGTAAGTGGGACCGAGATCATGAAGGGCTTTTAAAACTGTGTTGGAGAATTTTAATTTTATTCCATATATGATGAAGCCATTGACAAATTACAAATAGTAATTTACATGATCCAAATACAGTTTCATCCCTATAGTTGCCCTGTAAAGAATTATTTGAAGGTGAATGAAAAAATATATGATAGTTAAAATGATGCTGTCATAGTTCAAGCAAGAAGAGATGACTATCTAAAGCAGATTGGTGGCAGCATGTCTGAATATAAATATACTGATAAATGGGCTTTGGGGGCTGAGACAGAGAAATAAAATAAACAATAAATATGAGTTTCTGGTTTCAGTAAATGGTAAGTTGGTGGGATTATTTACTGCAATGATAATCACCTAGATAGGGAAACACAAATCTCAGAAAGAAAAATGCTCTTTTTGGTCAACTTAGTTCTTAGATATTGATAAGAAATTGACAGAAATGACAAGCAGGCAATCAAATGTGTGCCTTCTGGAGGATCAGGCTAGAGATATGTATTTGAAACTTTTAGCATATTGATAAATAAATGTCATAAGAATAAAGTAGCTGATCTAGACAGAGTGTGTAAAATGAAAAGGATTGAAAGAAGTTGCCATTCATGTAAGACAACAAAGAAAACAAGAATATGTAGTACCACATTACTCAAAAAGAAGTGTTTCAATATGAGACATGGAACAGATGCTTAAACACAGTGCTTAGAGGAGTAATTCAAATTTAACTTTACGGGCTATGGGTAATGTTTAAATGCTTATTAACATGGATCATGCAATTTTAATTGTGGTTTCACAAGACCAACCAAATGATGCTATCTGGGATACCCTGAGAAGTAGTCATATATCAGGACAAGTTAACAGCCTTAGACAAGGATACACATTTGAGGTAGGGCACTGTTAGGGCACTGTTAGGGCACTGATGATGCGATGCTGGTGTCAGTACAAATTAAAAATAGGTTTATTTCAGCTGTTTGTAAAGCTAATGTTTCCAATATATTGGAATGAGGAAGAAAATTAACTGGACTGTTATCAAACAAAAGGGATTAGAGAAATAATTTTCAAAAACATGGAAGCAAAAGGGAGAAGCTGGAAGTTTTTAGCAAATTGATGAGGATATACCTGATGATCATCCTGTTGGAGATGTTCATAAAATGTTCAGAAATACTGTCTTTTTCTGGGGAGGAAAGTTACTGATGTCATGAATTGGAGACATTTAAAAGTAAGAGTACATATACTTATCACCAATGGACAGTGAAGAAAAGACATTCAATGAAAGTAAAATAAATGAAGTTTTAACAAGAGAGATATTTTATTTCTTCCTAAAATAAAAGGTAGAACTTCCTCAAAACTTAAAATGCTTGCTCATTTAAAGATTCAAGTCTTTGAAGAGACAAGCTTTATATTGGGAGAAAGTATCTGACAATTCCATTGTAGTATATAGATGTTTCTATATCTACCTATAGGTGTGTGTGTGTGTGTGTGTGTGTGAGTGTGTGTGTGTGTGATACAACAGACATATATCTCTATGTATATGACAAAATATTTTTATGTGAAGAGCAGTTACACTTTAGTAAGAAGACAACCCAATTTTAAACTTGATCAAAGAATTTTAAAAATTAACTTGTATTTTTATGTTTTAGAGATGGAAGTCTCACTCTGTTACCCTCACTGCAGCCTCTAACTCCTGAACTCAATTGATTCTCTTACCTTGGGTTCCCTGGTAGCTGAAATTATAGGAATGAGCCACTGTACCCAGCAACAAAAGATTTGAAGAGCCATGAGTGTATAAAAATGACTCAAAAGCAGTAGTCATTAGGTAGGTATAAATTAAAATCATAATGAAATAGAACTGCAAATACATAAGAATAGCCACAAGAAAAACTGATAATACCAAATGCTAGCAAACAGAAAAACTGAAGCTTTCATATACTGCTATAGGGAATGTGAAATGCCACAACCACTTTGGAAAACTGTTTGTCAGATCTTGAAAATGTAAACACATACTTACAATGTGACCTAGAAATTTATCTTAATTATCTATCGGAAAGACACAAAACATGTATTTATACAAAGACTTGCTCTCAAATCTCCATAGAATCATTAACAGGCTCCAAACAGACACTACGCAAATGCCCATCATCTGGTGAATGGGTTAAAAAATGCAATAAAAAATAAAATAAAATAAAATAAAATAAAATAAAATAAAATAAAATAATAAAAAATTAAAATTAAAAAGGGGCATGGATATAGTCATACAATGGAATCTACTCAACAACAACAACAAAAATAACAAAAACTACTTTATGTGAAAAAATATTGATCTTAAAAACATCATGTTACATACAGTATGATACTATTCATATGAGATTTTATAAAAGACAAAACCAGGGATGTAGCAGCAGTTGCCCGAGGCTGGGCTGAGGGAAGGGATTTACTACAAAGGGACATAAGGAAACTTTTTGAGGTGATGGAAGTGTTCTAAACCTTGATGTTGATGGTGGCTGCACAGCTGTGTGTGTTTATCAAAGCTTATCAAATGGCACAATGAAAAGGCTGAATTTCATTCCTGTAAATTATATTTCAAAAAAGCTGTAAAACATAAAATGCTGAGCTACTCTCTAGAGATGATCCACACAGCTTCTCCTGGTCATCCTCCAGGTCCCAAGTCCCCTATATTGTGCTGTTCACCCTCCCCGTGTGTGCTGTTCTTCTCTGCTTGGCTAACACTGGCTAATCCCATGCTTTTCCACTTCTTGGATATGAAAAAGAGGAAAGAGGAAGTGGAGGGTATGAGGATATGTGGTCTTTTTAAAGAGCATGGCTGCTAACTTCACACTGGCCTCAATTGGAGCATGTGGTTGTACATGGCTGGAAGAAGACTGGAAATTACAGTATATTTCTAGCTGGATGGCATCCATCTAAATTTCAGGAGGTTTTATTATTAAAAGTACAGTAATCTTAGCACTTTGTCGGTCCAAGGCCGACCAACTCTTTAAGAACAGTAGTCTGAGATCAGCCTCTGAAACACAGAAAGACACCATCTTAATAAAAAAAATAGATGGTTCTTGGTGGCATGTGTCAATAGACCCAGTTACTCAGAAGGCTGAGACCAGGAGGTCAAAGCTGCAGTGAGCCACAATCACTCCACTTCACTTTAGCCTGGGCAACAGAGTGACACCCTGTCTCAAAGAAAATAAATAAAACAAACAAAAATAAAAATAAACTGTACAGACAGATAATAGTCTCTACTATCTGGAGATCTATATATTTATATCTATATCTATCTATCCAGCCAGCCATCAATTGATCTATCATCTATTTATATATAACCTATCTATCTAAACATGAGGGATTAGGTACACATTTATTGTAAGTTTGAAACATTTTTATTAGCATGCTTAAAATTTTTTAGATATGCCTAGTTTTCAAAGATATGCAATCCATGTTTAATTACCATGAAATGCTTTTAAAATATGCATAAATTCATATGTGAGATCACATCTTAATGAAAAATTGTCTTATATTTATTGTAATCTGTTAACATTGAAATTTGAGATTTCAAATTATATTCTTCTGTTTTTGTTAGTTGAAAATAAACAAATTATCAATGATTGCACTATGATATTTCTAAATATTTCTGACTCCCATACAAGATGTGAAGAAATACATATAATGGCTGGATTGTAGTAAACAATAAATATATATTTGCTTAAAAAAAGAAAAAGAATAACAAAAACATAGAATTCCCTAATGAATATCCATGGGTTCATCTTCCTTTGGATCCATAATGAGAAAATTATTAATATTAATACATGGCACCTAGAAAGTAAGATGAATTCAAAATTCAAAGTGTTGGGAATAATATAAAATGCCTTATTTAAAATTAAATCAAAATAAAGATTTCTTACAAAACTCTCTGATATCTTCTAATAGCTGAGACTATGTGCTCTAGTTAGACTTTAAGTTCCCCTATTTATTATGCTGATTCACATGCACACTCTCTGATGATATGCTCTCTACTGAGAATGCCCTCTTATGTTTTTCACTTGTCAAATATCTACTAAACTTCAAAATTTAGTGTTCTGTAGTCTTCTTCCACTTCATGGATTGAACTGTGTTCCCTTTTTATTTCTCCTTCCTACTGTGAATACACTTCTATCAAGCCTCCTGTTTCATATTGTGATCCATATATATTTACACACATAAAGATCATAAATTTACAGGCAACAAAGCCATTTTGTCTAATATACCTTAGTATTTTTAGAAGCAGGTATATAATGTCTTTAACATTCCTAATATGGTTTGGCTCTGTGTCCCCACCCCAATCTCACCTTGAATGGTAATAGTCCCCAAGTGTCAAGCGTGGGCCCAGGTAGACATGATTGAATCATGGGGGTGGTTATCCCCATGGTGTTCTCATGGTAGTGAGTTCTCATAAGAGCTGATGGTTTTATAAGGGCCTCCCCTTTTGCTTGGCACTCATTCTCTCTTCTGCTACCCTGTGAAGAGGCGCCTTCTGCCATAATTGTAAGTTTCCTGAGGGCTCCCCATCCATGCAAAACTGTGAGTCAATTAAACCACTTGTCTTTATAAATCACCCAGTCTCAGGTATTTCTTCATAGCAGCATGAGAACAGACTAATACACTTGAGAATGAAGGTGCAATAAACGTTTGTTAAATTAGCAAATGATGAAGGAATTTTACTGAACAAAAAAACCTTAGGAAATGACTGGGCATTGACAGAAGCAAAGTGGAGAGTGCCGATAGCTTTGGGCAATATTACGTTTTGCAAAGATCTTCCCCAGAACAAAGTCAATCAGCTACAGGCACTGAGTATAGATGTTCAATTTTGTTTTTCTTAGAGTAAAGGGCACATTTCTATCTTTCAAACAAATTGGCGCAATTACTGGAACCAGATAGAATTACACTGCTTGGCTATTGTATGTGCTTGGTTTCCCAGAATATGGGATATACCTTCAGGGACTTATTAACAACTTTCTACAGTCAGACTATTTTAATGTTATGAATGCCCTGGACACTAAATCCTCAAGGTATAAAAAGAGTTTTATTTCCAGAAGTTTTTGCATAGCACTCTTATATTTGTGTTAGGAATAATACAAAATTTAACTCATAAATGTTCGTTGGTATCTTTTCCTTTTCTCAGAGCCTCTGAACAATATGCTGGCATTGTCTGATTTGCCTTAGAATTCTTACCCTGGTATAGTGAGATAATAACTTATGGGAAGGGGTTGGGGAAAAGGTTGAGCTAGAGAAGTGGAGATATAGAAGGATTTTATATTTTTATGGGCAGAACATAACTGGTAGAAGAGGGGAAAATATTAAAGAAAATAGGGTGGTAGAAGGAGAGGGTGAATACAGATAGAATACATAAGGAGTTGCTGAGTTTGGGAGTGGAATTACTAAGAGGCTTTGGGTTATCTGCACATACTCTAAATACTCAGAGTGAATATATAAGAAAGACGATAAAAATAACAGGACAATGAAGGTGTATCTCTTTTGGCAATTTCAGAATACACATTTCAGCAATGTGTGTGATTATTGCAAACACTGAAGAATGCAGTCATCCCAAAATCTTAGAGTCTTATGAGAGAATCCTCTGAAGTACACCTTTACATACCTATCTTCCTTCCTTTCTCCCTTCTCTTCCCTTGCTTCCTTTTCTACCTCCTCCCTCCTTGCTATTTGCTTCCCTCCCTCCCTCCCTTTCTCCTTCCCTCCCTCCTTTGTTCCTTCCTTCTTCCTTTTCTTCTTTGTCTTTCTTTCATAAATGAATGAACAAACATAATGTTATTAGAACAGCATCTGACATATAATAAGCATTCAATAAATTGTATATATCATTACATTATTAAGTTTTTAAAATACAATGTAAAGAATCTTTCACTTTTCTGATAGAAGCAGAATAAAGGAACATGTCAACAGTTTGATCTTTATAGATCCTTGTTAATGGTCCACACTGTGGTAAGCATCATGCCAAATCTTAAAACAAACCTAAACCAGTCACCTGAAGAAATTTATTTTTTTAATCTATGCAGTTATAAAATTTAAGAATTTAAATATTGAGGTGAAATATGTATTATACAATAGGATATATTATATAAAATATGCAAAAGAGAAGAAATATATATATATCATTCTAGCTAATACATATGTGTGTGTTCATATGTGTTAATAAGAAAAAAATTTTCTTATCTTTATCAAATTATTTAAAAGAAAAACTCATGGATCAAAAAAAATGGTCAGTCTCTTTGTCAAATATAAGTTTTCAAACTGGGGCTTTTGTGGGTTTTTATTTTTCTTCTTTAAGTCAGAACTAAATAGAACTGGGCTTTCTAAATGGCTAATATTAAACACTAATCTTATGGCTAGCTTATCTTTTCTGTCTGTTCTCTATCTTTATTTGATTCGTTATTTTAGGACTGGCTAAGGAGAATATTCATTATGAAGTCCCCTCCTGTAATAAGATGACTATCCTGAAAGCTGATAG